>CAVNYN010287609.1:0-34843 GCA_963692815.1 Nyctanthes arbor-tristis | reverse complement strand
GTGTGCTCTTCCGATCTTCATAGTGTAGGAAACAAATCAGGATGGCCAAGAACATACAGCAAGGCCATACCATCACAAAGCAAATCAAAACGGGTAGAGTATTAACTAGCGATACAAATGCAATAAACAATTATTTCTTTCAATAATAATGCATTTAAATCCATATTTGTCTCATCAAAACTATCAATTAAATACACACTTATCTTATCAAAACTTTATGCATGAGCTAGATACCCAGCTGGCCAGCGATGAGGACGATGAAGGATTTGACTCTCCCTTCGAAGGAGGTAAATTTCATTCCCAATTTTCTTTTTCAGCATTACAGTATTTTTTTCATTTATGCTGTATAGTAATTTGCAATGGGGTAAATTGATAATTGTTTGGAAATGGAACTTTGGTTGGGTATCTTGTGGAATTTTCGAATGGAAAATGACCGGGTTGGTGGAATTTGCTTGCTTTGGATATGGTTCAACTGCGAAATGATGCATATTTTTTATTTTCCTGGAACGGAAAATATTGTTAGGATTTCACCGGTTCTGTTTTTGTAGCATGAATATGACTTTGAAAGTGTATTTGGTTGAATGTGGTTTTTGGATTAGTAGTATCATATTTATAGTTAGGTTCGAAACAAATATTGTGTTGCTTGATGCAAGATATCGTGTTGCGAGAAACCCATGACAGTAGTTTTGTAGTGGATGAATTTTGAAGTTGGTTTGTGCTAGTCCCCATATGTAATGGCTTTGAATATTTCAGACTTACGATATTCCTTCTATTTTATGCCTTTCCCATTCTCACAAGTATAATAAGTTGTACCTAAATATTTCACCTTGCATCACTTTGCATAGTGATATGACCAGTTATGGCATCCGATAGCTGGCTTTTATGGGATTTTTTTGAACCTTGCTCTGTTTGGCCGTTTTATTGTACTTTGTTTCTCCATACCAACCATATTTTACTTCTGGTTCAACAGTTCCTAGTTGGTTTTTTTAGACATTTTTCGAATACACATAAACTTTTCTTTTCAAATTAACATCAATTACATTGATTATGCAGCCTGCTATTATTGCTCCAGCCCTGAACCTGTTACAACACCAACTATACTCCGTTCCACCGGGTTCAATGGTACATCCATAGCTAGATTACTTTCAGTGTTTTTTGGTTGTCAAACCCGGTGCACCTAGACGTCGTTGTGATGTTGCAAACCTTTTACTCTCCAGACTGGCATGCTCCATTCGCAATTAATTGCCGGCACGCAGGCAAGGTGCAGACACGACTAGCAATGATGCCACTAATTGGTCAGGGTGCACCTGTGAAAGATAGTGCTGTTGGCCCGAGTGACAAGGTAAATGCATTTGCAACGCTGTTTAAATGCTTATATCTTGAAATGTTATTCTTTTACTTCCACCGTCCCACAAAGATAGTCTGGTAGGTAATTTTATGTGGATTAAGGATTAGTAGGTAATGTGGTTAGAACGTTTAATTTTATTTTATTTTTCCATATATACATACCCTTGTGTCATTAATTGTTTGGAATATTTTCAATGCATAGGTAGTTGAATAACAATAATTAATTAGGGGCATCTATGTAAATGAAACATTAAAAATATATTTAATATGATAAGTTGACTATCTTTTTGAGATAGACGAAAATGAAATAATAAACTATCTTTTTGAGACGGAGGGAGTAGAATTTTGTTGCTCGATGTCTTAGTTTTATAATTTGTTTCTTTCTTTGCTATATTTATCTTAGATCACTTAGGATGAGAATCGATGCACTTGGAAGCAGTAGCAGCATCGAGCAACTTGGTTCAAGGGTTGGATTAGGAGATTAATTTAGATAGGGCATTTTTATCTCTCCCTCTCTCTCTCTCTCTCTCTCTCTCTTTTTTTTTTTTTATTTACTGAGATATTTCTATCCTTGTTTTGGATTGACTCTATCGTTTGATGTTTGTGAGTGATGGTGTATGAATTTATTGTTCTACACGTGTTCCATGATGTCAAGTTATTTGTATCACTATGGTAGATTTGGCTGTCATCTCTACCATTTTACCACTTTAAAGTGATGGCTTATGGATTTGCTATTGTGCAAGTATTGCATGTAATACATGTCATTCCAAAAGGTTGGTTAGGTCATGTTTATAGGGGATACTGAGTTAATATTGAACAAAATTTGAAACTAGATTATTCATTCTAGGGCTAAAACACCATTTTGCTCAACTCCTGCGTACGCATGGTATAGTGTGCATAATCCATACAACAGGCACATAAATAAACTCAATTAACAGCACACCTTATGAATACAAAGAAACAACAGAGTATGTAGAAATTTACTAGGGAGATAGATAAGACTTTGATAAAAAGATAGATCGCTTACATGACGCTGTTGGTGGGATCGCTTTTGTTAGATTTCCACTACGTAAGTTATAAGACTCCTTATTAGGAGATAGATAGGGCTTTTTAGTCGGACTGGAGTATACATAAGTTAAAACAGACATGTTCAAGTGATTGAAAAGTAAAATGTTATAGCAAATCCCTCAAAATGTTCCCATTATCAAACTAAAAACTCACACAACTGATACAGAATGGTACTGGAGATGGTCAGATTAGGGCAAGATGATGGAAACGCGGCCTCTATGGAATCGGCGAGATGAAGCTGGAGAAAAACCTTAGCGAAATCAACCAGTTCTGTTTAACTTTGGAGCCCTAAACACTAAATCCAAGTTCGAGTGATTTCGGAGCCCTAAACACTAAATCAAAGTTCGAGTGATTTCGGCAGGATTTGGGGGTGAAAAAGACGGGATTTCAAAGGTCCCAAAAAGGTAAAATACTACTTGTCATTTTAAGAAATCAATAGTAAGTCTTGCGTTTTTTTTGAGAATATTAACCAATTAGAAAGTGTCACCCCACCCCACCCCTGAAAAGTTTTCCCTTTTCACTCCTTCCTGTGATTTTCCGTGCTCGATTGATTTCCACCCCTGTAGCAAACTCAAAATGTTGCCGGCCGCTTCTAAAATGCGCACGACACATAGTTATATAGGAATGCGAAATTGTGTTTGCTAACGTAACATTAAGCAAAATAAAATAATGATATATTTTCCATTTTTCTTTTTATCCTTTGTGTTTTCTTTCTGCAAGAAATATTCATGGCTCTAATATAAAGAAACCACAAAGAAATATGAAGCAGAGACTCAATTAAATAACATATATTAGCTGAAACTTAACCAGAAAAATCGAAAAGGTACCACACCAAGTTAGCAACAAAACACCAGACGTTATGTCACATGCTTCCAGCTCTACCGGGAGTAATTCTCGATGGCTTAAATTTAGAGATGTCCAGAAGATCCCCAAATAGTTTGTCCTCTGGCTTCGTGGGCCTTGCTGGAGGCAAGTAGGAAGAAGTGGGAACCGAAGGTGAAGAATATGGAGAATTTTTCAAGATGCTGTCATCCCTTATAGATAATCCAGACATGTTTTGCTCAAGGAACTGAGCATTTTGCTGTTGGCCATAGCTGAAACCATAGTTTGGCATTTGATTGCCATACATCTGCTGAGGATACATGTAATTCATTTGACCAGATTGCATTGGATGAGGAAAAATGTCCATTTGTGGACTCTGGATTGGTTGAGGTTGAGGATGCAACCCGATACCCTGGTTGTTGATTGCTGCAAGATTGCCATTGATGATCGGTTGAGGTTGAGGATGCAACCCGATACCCTGGTTGTTGATTGCTCCAAGATTGCCATTGACAATTGGTTGAATGTACATGCCGACGACCTGATCATTTGCCACGGGTGAGCCTGGAAGATACGAGCCAGGAAATGGCTGCGAGTGGGTCACTGTCACTTGTGTTGTCACTTGCATTTGCCGGGGAGACTGAATATTGGCAAAATGGGCATTGTCTGGTTGAACTTCCCATGGTGGAGGTGGAAATGCACCTCCATTTGGAGAACCTATAGAACAAAATGGGCATAACTGAGACCCTGCAATCCAAAGGCAAAATATATTCCAAGAAAACCAATATATACTCCATGAATTAAAAAAAATAATTTTCTGAACTATAGGTGAAGAAAAATTTTGCTTTTGTGACAATCAAAACTATGATGGCTAACGCATAAAAGATAAGTCTCAATGTTCTTTAGAATGCAAGATTGTTTAATTCTTTCACTCTTAATTATTATATACTTGACGGGGCAGGGATGAGGAACTCTGAAAGGTCACATCATTGAACTAAAAAAATACCGATTCTGTAACAATGAAATAAATTAATAAACAAATAAATAAATAAATAAATAAAAGACGCACCATAGCCCGGTGACATTGGCTGCTGATGCGGGGTTATCTGGCCATTCCACAGAGAGGCTGAGCCTTGCAAGTGAAATGACTGTTCCTGTTGGGGGAACATTGGACCAGAAACAGTTCCATTTTGAGATAATGGTGATTGTTGGTGCTGAAATTGAGGAGATGAAGGGTATGTTTGTCCAACAGAATTCAGTAGCAGGTTATTATTATTCTGTGAAAACGAGTCAACACGAGCAAGGGCATTCTGCTGGGATGCAGCAGGGCTGGCTGGCTGCGGCTCTCCCACTGGGACAATTGCCAAAGAAAAGTCATCTCCGCTCAAAAGATCTATCTTAGAAGCATCATTTTTTGGAGTTTTTGATGGACTACTAGATGCAGGGGGAGCAGGAAGGGCTAACTGTGTTCCTTCACCAGCACTGTCAGTGGATATGAAAGTAAAAACGCTGTAAGATCAATTGATTGCAAGAACACATTTTTCTTTTAAAGAATCCAAAGGATTAAATCCTGAAAGAAGTTCCAAAACTATTGAAGATTTGTGGCACTGCCCACATACTTTTTAGGTTCTTCATCCATAACTAACCAAAAACGAAAAGGGTTAAAATGCAAAACTTAAGGAGAAACAACTCTAAATGACACTACAAAACAATTAAACTCAATGCATGACAGGCAATAACAAACATAAAGAAGAGAAAAGGCCAATTCACGGAAGAAATACAATCAGATTCATACATCAAGAGAACAATGACATTTTACCCTTTGCCTGATTTTTTGTTATCTCCAGGGTCAATAAGAGGAGCATCAACATCTACCAGGGATCGAACAGGACCAGTTTTCGATTTGTCTGATTGAACATTAGTAGTTCCAGAAGCAATTGCTTCATGCTTGGTCAATAAACGTTGCAGGTCATCATTCAGTGCAAGTCCTTGGCATAATAGCGATTCATCCCTACCATCACATATACTAGGAATTCAGTAAAACGATAAAGTTGACTTCTTAACCATACTACCACTCATCATGACAAATGTAATAATAATTTCATGGTCAGGACAAAAGGAAACAATTAACACGCAGATTATATGAAAAGAACTTGATGTGACTCCATATTGGGTTCTCTGTTTTCCTGCTGAAGGGCGAACCTGATCAATCATGCCATTGGTATAGAAAATTGAGTCTATCCTAGTAGTTACATTACATGACAGTTATTCACCACATTCCTACCCCGTTTAGATCACCTTCTGGACCATGCTTAACCACTTTTCTTTCTCCAGTGTATACTGTAACAGCTCAAGCAAGAATAATGGGACTATTTAGGCTATTAAAGTCACCTGCCAGTAGATGGAAATGGAACTGATTATCAAGAGACATCCCCATCTGACAAATATATACAGCAGTTGTGAAACTGAGCCAAAAGATCATCATTTCCACAAAACTAACTTCTGCATCCAAAAACATTTTTTCTATAAAAAAAAAAAAAAATTCATCTCCATTTATACTGATCTTCTGGAGCCAGATGATTCTTATCTTGAAGGAGACTTAATTTATTCTAATGTTAAGACTCTCTTCATTACAGAAGAGGAGCCGATAAAAATTCGCCTAAATCAACAATCTTATCTTGCAAATATTTGTCCAGAATCAAAAAATGCATATGGGACATTCTCAAAAGGGAAAATGTGCTTATTCTGAAATTAATATAATAAAGAAACCAATAACAACAAACTGAAAATAACAAAATATATTGGACACCTAACAATAAAATTTCTCTTTCAAAATCTTTGAGGCCATGTCATCTATTGATGGCTCTATGTCTTCATTATTTCATTTATTATTACTTATTGCTACAAATACCTTATTCCTTCCTCCCAGTTCATGAATAACAGAAGGGCAGAAATCTAGGAAACATGGTAAAAGAAACTTCAAACCACATCTATCTGTTGCATATGATGTGTGTGAAATAAACATGCATTTGTTTTTGCTGAAGGGAAATAATAAGTGGGCCTTACGAAGTTGAATTAACAAGGTGTACCACTCTTTGTTTGTATGTACGGCATTGTTCCACCAGATCAATAATAACCTCCTGTTTAAGTCCCTGCTACCAGAGAGAGACGAATTCTTAAACTGAATCCTAAGCATGTTAATTTATGAAGAAGAAAACCCATACATAAAGAAAAATAAGGTATCATGAAATATATATTCACCACATGGCCAGAGTTCAAAGAAGAGACTAGGAAATTCTCATTAAACCAAAAATCCATACCTATTTTACATTTTAGTAATATAAGCCCCCTTTCGTCAATTTTAATGAATATTCAATGGGCCGGCTGCACTAGCTTATGATAAGGAAACTATCCCTTTTATGTTTTACCTCTTTATTCCCAGGCTCTAAAGCACTCAGCATTTCTGCAAGAACATCCATGATACCACGTGCATTCTGAATTTCCGTCAAGCTACCATCATTTAAAAAAGAAAAGATAAAATACATAAATAACATAACTACAATTAATAACATAGACTAGGAAGTATCACAAGATGATATTTGGGCTTCTTCTTCTTTTTTTTTTTTTTGGGAGGGGGGTGGGGGGGCCGGGGTGGTTATACATTAAAGATCATAGTTCCATATTTACCAACTGCCAAAGATGAGACACATGTAGCCAATAATAAATAGAATAAAAAAAATATATATCTGATCCAGGCTTTAGAAAGGCATTGCTAGAGTTGACAATTGAGAGACCGGCATATCTTGCCATAAGAGGCAGAAGAACCATTTCATATTTTAGGTTGCAAGATAAAGAAGTGAATTTCTAGCTGACGTTTTACACCGTCACATGCCTTAATACGAAAGAGATCCTATTATCAGATATCAACCTAGATTTGTTCACACAAAAGCCAGGGGTTGGAGTCCTTTAAAACCATCTTTACCAAAGCAAGGTTAACAAAAGTTCAGAAAAGACAATCAAATATCCTCCATATAGGAATTTTCATCAGATTGTACGGAGTCTCCAACAACAAATGCCCAGCAACAGCTCTCAGCACTAAAGCAATCAGAAGAAGACATCAAAGGCACGGGTTTCCATTAATCAGCTATCCATAAAATTATATATCATCTATAATTTGCCACATTAAGTGTGCTATGAATAAAACAACAGAAGTTGAAAATAAGCAATTTCGCCAAATAAATTCCCAATTTCACCATATCCCATTCCTATATCAACTTCAGCCCCCCCTCCTCCCAACCAAAAAAAAAAAAAAGAAAAGAAAAAAAACCTCTCGTAAAGCTGTTATTGATATATCAAGTTACTCAATGTGGCTCAAAATTCAGCACTGCTAGCCAAGAAAAAAGAAAGTACCTCAATGTGGGAAACTCAGCTTCCGCAGAAGACTCAGGTACACCGTTTCTCGGTTCTCGGCTACGAATATTTTGTGGTTGTGACATCAAAGGCTGTGTCTGTGGTGGTGTGAAAACAGGTGCAGACCTCTCCGATCTCTGAGGGAATATTGCTCCAAGACGCTGATAAGACACGCAACAATACATGAACAAATATCGTTACAGAATGATAAGAGATCAAAAGGTGAACTAGAACAAAAAAGAGACGAACACCCACGCATGTCATACCAATAAATCCTGGTATGCTGCAAAGTATTGAGGATATCTTGCCCTTGGTCCTCCAAAAGCTTCTTGCCAAGTATCTATTAAAATAAGAATCTTCTCTTTTACACGATAGTCAGGCTGCAACAAACGAAGTACCAAGAACAATTTATACCAAAAAATCCAGTAGTGAACAAATACTTATCAACAGTATGTGGATTCAGTTACCTTCTTCCTAGTAATTTTCACCATGTCATGAAGCAAATCCTTTTCAGCAACATGCATATGGACAATGTCCCCACAGTTCTTAACAACTGTCTCCAAAAGCTAGAAAATGACATAAAAATCAACTATGTTACCCCTTCATTTATCAGGGCACTTTGAGAGGCATTGAAGAAGTTTACTCCTATTGAGCTAAAATCATCACAGCTAGAGAATTAAATGACAAGCCACTACAATACCAAAATTAATAGTCAGTTCAAGAGGTTAAGATCGAGTTTATAAAACTTGAGGAAATGTATCCTCCTATCAATTTACTTTAAAATCAATGAAATAATTACAAATTTACCTGACCCTTAAAAGGTGAAAGAATAATCATCAAATTAAACTTTTCTTTCCAGAAACACTGCATATATATATATATATATATATATATTTATTTATATATAGCCAGCCTTTACCATGCGAGAAACCTGAAAAGGCATCCAGAGTTGGCTTTTTGAACAGAAATATATCTACAGTTAAGCATTTCAACCCATTCTTAGCCTGAGGCTGGCAACCCTCCTTGTAGAGTCTTTGCGATAATTCATTTTTCAGTCACTAAACTTCGAATACAAGAATGCACCTATGACTTTCAATTATCTATCTCCCCTCTAATTCCTAATTTTCTCCCAATGAAGTACAAGCAACCCCATGTTTGACCTGCCAAATCGTTCTAACTGTCAATATCCGATCTTCCGAATATTAAATTACACTGGCCATTAAACAAAGCTAGGTCTCCACAGCATACCATGGTTCCTTTGTTGCCACATCCAGAATCATTCTTATAGAGAATGACTAAATGGTTCACTTTTACCTCCATATCAGTTCACTAAAGCACACAATTTCCACTCAGAAAATACCAGAATATGCAAAAGATAAAAGATGATATCGGAAGCAAGGAACCATGCCTCAAGGCCCTTCCTTTAGTTTGCCCATGCAGAATAGCAGTTTGATAATTAAGAAGGAAATGTAACAAGGGAAGCACCCTACTAAATTAGCAAATACAAGTCAAGCTTACAGTCAAGGCGAGGAGCTGGACTTTTGAGTTTTTGCTACCAAGGCGCTTCTTTATGCCTTTCACAACATCTTTTGCTTGGCTGATACACAGATAAAGTCTCAATGAGTTGAAAAATACTAATAATAACAGTAAGAAACAACTCTCAACTCTGTTAATAAAGGTATTATATTTTGATTACGTCAATCAGACTATCATATGGTGAAACCATTGGGAAAGGGATCCTCGTAAGAGGTTTCTTCATTATGGCCAAGAAATTGTAAAAAGAACGGCTGTTTTAAGTTTTAACCATTCTCTGTGAAGATGGGATGAATCCCAGGTTCATAAAGGATATTATCTAAGACCCTCAATTTCACAAAAATATTAAGTAAAATCATCTTATATTGTCTTCTAGACACGCTCATGTGGTATCAGGTATGTACAGTACTGTAGTCAATATCATTCAAAATTTAAAATATAAAGGCAAGTCTTCAAACCCTACAAACGAAACACAAAATACATCCTTTTTATTCGTTTCTTCAAATTCACGTAAATTAAACACTCATGAACACAAAAAGCATAATAAAAGAACAGAAACATTAAAAGACGTTACGCAGGATCGTGATTGCAAATGTCACAGATCTCGATGTTCATAGCCCAATCAGGACCTATCAGCATATCGCTGGTAGCTCTTTCCACCATATAATTCACCATTCTTTCACCTCTCCTTCAATATCCCTGGCTTCCCTGATATCAATTGAAAATCGAAATCCAATCCACTAGAAAACTCTCCGCCGGCTAAAAAACTATGGAGAAATTCCACATATACTCCAAATCAACGAAAGTAAATCAAAGCAAATAATAAATTAGAAATAGAAAATAGTTTTTTCGGGTTCTGTTGAGAATTTTACTCATTTGTTGGGGAAGGGGAAATTATTATCATAATAATCATAAATATTAAAAATCAATACCACCCAATAGGTCTAGGACACCTGGTTAAATACATGTCTCGAATTCTTGGTTTATTGCATAATTGATGCCGCCGACTTTGGGATGAGACGGCTAGTGTTTATTTGGAAAACAATGTGGGGGTGGTTTTCCCATGTCAGCTTTGTAGATCATTGCATGTGGCTTGGGCCATGTTTGATTTTCATTATACAAGTTATTTCTAGCATTAAATTGCTGACGTAGATACTGGTCTTACAAAGTTTTTCAAATTATAATGAGTAAGATTGAATTGTGTAGCTAATGAGGCCTTGTCTTAATTGGCAATGAGGGACTGACTTATGAAATGTTTAAGATCTTAGATTCAAATCCTATCAAACGTATAGGCTTGTTTAGGTTTGATCAACTTTATATTGGTTTGATTGCAAAGTTCTTGATTGATTTACGGATATAATTTCAGTAATTATGATAGTATATTGTACTATACTTATAATTTTGTTTTAAAGAACCATTTTTCCATTTCGCTGGAATGCAATGCCTCTAAAAAGGATTGTAGCGGGTAAGATCTCATAATTTCATAAAATTATAATAATGGGAATCAAACATGCCCCTCATGCTTTCTCCTTCATGCCATGATCTAAAAAGCTGACATGGGGAAAACTACCGTGTTCTGAAGATTTCCTAAGAGCATGCACAATAGAGTGGTTAAATTTACCTTGACATAATATATATATATATATATATATAGTTTAATAGCATCCACATTGATGTTATTAAATTTAACTATCCATAGAAGTAAAAAATATATTTTAAATTATTGTTAAATGTTACATATACAAGTTAAATTTAACAACTATTAAAATGTCACATTGAATGTGTTAAACAAAATTAACAAAATTTACTCAAGTTCAAATGGGCTCCATTATTTTTAAAAGTTATTGGTCAAACTTTATTAAATAAATAAATAAAAATTTCAAAAATATTAAATTCTAGTAAAATTATTAAAATTATTGTTAAAGTTAACCACAAATTTAACAACCAACCAAAAAAAGATTCTTTTAACAATTTTCTTAACACCATTAATGTAGGTAATTTTTTTAGTCGTTAGAGTTGTTAGTTAACAACTCAGAAAACAACTTACATTGGTGGTGTTAAAGTAGCTGCTAAAAGTATTTATTTTAATAAGTTGTTAGTTTTGTTGTTAAAACTAACAATAAACTTAACAATTTATATGGTATTATTTCATTTTTTTTTTAATTTTGAATGTGTTTGGCAAAGTGGTTGTTTATAATTTGGTTTATAAATAACTATGTAGCATCATTTTATTGATTGTTTTTTTGTGAAAAGTAAAAAACTGCGACTTGATTTTTACTTTAACTTTTTGACTTTTTGAAAAAAAGTGAAACCAATTAAATGATGACACGTTGCGGTTTATAAATAAAATGGTTTATAAACTAAGTTGCCAAACACATTGTTTATTTAAGTTACAATTGATCCACCACTTGACTATTGAATTGATGATTACATTTAACAATCTTAGTTAGAATCACCATTGTGGCACAATTTAATAGTTAAATTTAACTTGTTTATGTGTCATTTAACAATCACTAAAAACTCTACTTGTTACTTATGTGAATAGTTAATTTTAATACTACAAATATAGATGCTCTAAGTGAATATTAAATGGCACGTCAACATTTTAAATTTAACTATCAATTATTAACACATTGAAGATGTTAAAATTAACAAATTGAAGATGTTAAAATTAACAAATTGAAGCTTATGTGTCAATGTTTATATTTTTTTGTATGTATCTCTTATAGCCTTCTCTTGGGTTTTTTTTTTGTATGTTTGATATGCAGTCTTAGAACTCAACTGTGTAATTTTGAACACTTTTAACTTTTTCCTGTTTCTTCTTTTATAGTGTTCAAGTCATGTTTGTTTCTAGACTACGTTGTCTCTGAGATCTCTCATTTTTCTTTTCATTTCCAAGTTTATTGGATTGGGGAAAAGAACCAACTAGAAGCTGTTAACCATTTATAGGGATTTGGTTGAAGACTTGAACTTACTTTCTTCGTTCAGTTTTTCTTTGAAGTTGTTAATATCTTGGAAGTCTGTTTCATCTCGACTTTCTATAGATCATCTTCGGGGTAAATTGGAGTTAACTGTGGAGAAATTTGATTAATTCATAAGTTGCTTGGCCATATTTTTATACATGCACAAGTCACTTTTTACATAATTTAAATTATGTTCCTTAGTACGAACACGGGTTTCGCGCGTAGCGCGTACTCCCACTAGTATATATATACACGCACTATATGATTTTGACAAAAATTGAATATTATTTGTCTAAATTAGAGAGATAATATGTCCGTTTAAAATAAATAGCACTTATTGCCAAATTGCAGCCTGCATGTTTATTTATTAACTCTTGCTTTGCCAATTGCCATGATGAAAGAAAAAACCAATTTTGTGTGTGTATGTGTGTCTGTGTGTGTGTATATATATATATATATATGTATCGTTTTTACCAAAGAATGTTTTAACCAATTTATTAACTCTTGCTTTGCCAATTGCCATGATGAAAGGTACTTAAAGTGATTAATTATGTGTATATATATCGTTTTTACCAAATAATAATAATAATCCTTCCAAAAATTAAATAATAAATAAATAAATAAATAAATACCAATGAATATGTTCCATTGCTTTCGGAGAAGGGAAATTTCGTTGCTTCTTGCAGAGTGATAACTTTAGTAAATATCTATATACTAATATAACAAGGGCAAGATGCTTGTGCATTGGCAAATCTCCAATAGTTACATTACGTTTTTATTATACTCCATCTATCCCATAAAAATAGTCACATTTCCTTTTTTATTTGTTTCAAATTATTATTCACTTTTGTTAGTTAGTTTTTTAATCTTCTTAATGCGCGCCTATTTATTGTTCATTGATATTAACAAATAAAAACTAATAATGTTGAATAACAATTAAATAAAAGGGCATATTAGAAAAAATATTCATAAATTTCACTTTTCGGATAACATTAATTGGATTTCTTAAACTGTATGAAAAATGATATAAAACTATTTTTATGCGAAGTGGGAGTACTTTACATATATGTAATTACAACAATAAACTCATCAATCATCATAAGAGAAACTCATACTATCAACTATTTATTTATTTATTTTTTTTTGGTCAACATTTTTTCAAAAAATATCTCACGTCAGATGTTTAGTGGGAAACC
The DNA here is from genome assembly GCA_963692815.1 of Nyctanthes arbor-tristis. NCBI lineage: Eukaryota > Viridiplantae > Streptophyta > Magnoliopsida > Lamiales > Oleaceae > Nyctanthes > Nyctanthes arbor-tristis. The sequence goes on along the minus strand of CAVNYN010287609.1, from coordinate 21,507 downwards.
GACAGTACCCTTTTTTGCTCAATTTTTTAATATCATACACCCAACTAATCCACACATTATATCTTCAAGGTAAAAGCTAACAGTTCGTTTAACAATAACATCATTCATTGGCCATCGATTATTTAGGTAATGTAATGTAATGAGAGAAAAATTCTCAGATTAAAAATCAACTACTTAATCTTACAATTTCTCAAAGCTTATTCATCATAAAAATCTCTTGTTGGTAACATATTTCAACTCTTCCCTTGTGAATAGCTTAGTCGTTTTTCATCTATCTTGTCGAATACACTTCGAAACATGAAAATTATTCCTTTTTAATGAAATTGATGATTCAAACAAGTATCGTAATGGATAGATACTCACACTGGGCGTGATGTCCCAGATTCGAACTACATCAATTCTTCCCCTCCCATATCTCCACATTGTATTTAAAAAAAAAAAAAAGAAGAGAAAAAAGGGAATTTGATGCATATATCTAATTAAGGAGCATGTGACTGCCAAAATTGGATGTTTTATTATGTACCAGTATTTCGTCCGTGCACGAATTGCGCGGTTAACTAAAGTACTATAATGATTACAACATAATGATTTTACTAAACTCTCATTTTTCCTACTCTCCCCCCCCCCCCAAAAAAAAAATCTCATTTTCCCTTCAATATGTGTTAAAGATAAAACATGAGCTGTAAAATACAAATCTCAACTTTAGATCAATGTATTTGCATGCGGTATCACATACTGTGTTTGTATTAGTGTTATATATATACACACACATTATATTATATTTATTTTCTACATGATTTTAATTGTAGATGGACATCAAGGTCTAATAAAATTAACATTGTGGTATTTAACAAATTACCTCAAATTATCACCAATAATAATCAACGATAAAATGCTTATCTTGACGTTTCTTTATTGATTTATGGGAAGAAAAGAAAAGATTTTCATGATATGAGTAAAAAATAATAATTATTATAACATAAATTGACCAATTGGACGGATTTAGTCACTGACCAGTTGAAATATATATATATTTTTTGAAGTTTTATATTACAGCCCGTGTAATTAAAAATTATAAGTCCATCTCTATGACCAAATTACGTCAATACTAAAGTAGTAGGATAAGAACAGTATATGCAAAGTGCAAACCTCTGCAAACGGTGGAATAATATATGCAAACCTTGAGCATCAAGTATGCAATGAATGAAATAAATTTAGGGGGATGCTTTGAAATTATTACAGTTGAAGGATCGCATTGCAAATTGCCAACAGTTTCAAACTGCCAGCGATAAAAACCAAACTTCAATTCTGTTATCAGCTCAGATTTCTCGTTTTTAAAACCCCAACTTGGGAGTCCATTTCCCATTCCCAAACCCTAAATCTAAATTCGTAAATGCAAAACAAGAGAGAATTATTTACGAATTTCACGCAAATACATATACTTAAACATATATAAAAAATGGCGATAATCGGGGATGCATTGCGGCAGGCTTTCATGCCGAAGCACGAGTATGAGAGCCTTAGAGAAGAGGAGAAAGCATCTGTACAAGCTCCAGAAGCCGTTAATCTTGCTTGCGGTGATGGTACTGTGTGTTGTTGTTTTGGTTACTTCTGTAATTAGCTTGAGAATAGTGTTTCCCAAGGATAATTTGAGCCGACCTTTCTGCGGTGGATTCCGGAATCAGCGTTTTTTGGCTAATTAGACTGCGGAGTCTGCCCAGGATGGGGATGCGGAGACGGATCTTTTGCCGGGTGCTTTTGTTTTGACTGATCAGGAGACAGTGGAGTATTACTGGATGATGGTTTTCGTTCCATCAGCTATGGTTTTCGCAGTGTCCTTGATTTACTTAGTTGCAGGTCAGTAAATGTAAAACGGTCGCCTTAACGTAGTTCTATTGTGTGTATTTAGCAGCCTATGAGGTGCTTTGTCACGAGTTGGGAGTTGATGCTTCTTTATATGGAAATGCACAGTTAACTGATTAATACCAATAATTACTCGTTCCCTTGTATAAGAATAGGGCTAGTTAACTCTAAATTTTAGGTGTTACGTACTGCCTTCCCTTTGGAGTTAATTGTAAGATATCCAAACTTCTATTCCTATGTTCATCTTAATTCGGGATCTAACGAAAACTTGTGATAGTCTGAGGACAGTGAAAATATTTTTTTTTTTCATTATATTTTTTATATTATCTGTGTAGGAGGCAAAGAGACTAAGTTGGCAGTTAGAGATGGAGTGGTCAGGTTTACTGATGATGCATTGTGTATCGATAATTTCCGAGCTCTTTGTATTCTATATAATTTAAGGTTCTCAACATGTTTTTTAGCTGACATTTAGTCTAGAACTGTAGTTTGCTTTAGGTGCTCGCATATTCTTGGATCTTGACTACCACAAAGCTGAAGTGTCTAAAACCACAAGGAAACTGGGAGATGAAACTTAAAATGTATTTAGAGGACTCAGAGATATTACTTGCTTCTCATCTTTCAACATTATACTGACTATTTGTTCCTCCTTAATTTGATGGATAATATCTGCCATGTCAAATCTTATAGATGTTTAAACCTATCGACAAAAATGCATTTTGTAGACTTTTCCTATTCTCCAGGACTTGAGTTTGAAGTGTCTCTGCAACCTTGAGTCAATTAACAAAGTTAGAAAGACCGTTCTGAATCACAGCTGATAAAAATTTAGAGGTAAATGCTCCTGTTGTATGTGCAGATCATGGTCCACTTTTGAAGGCTGAGCATGAGAAATGGCTTGGAAGTTACTGGCTTAGTGGAAAGTGAGCTGAATTCAAGATAACACCATGGCTGCCAGGAAAATAGATAATATATATTTTAAAGATGAAATACCTAATCCCATACTTGAGAGCAATACCAACGTGAAATAAGAAAAATGAATGAAGTTCAAGCCCATGTTTTTATTGTGGTTCACTCTTGACGCGATAGCTACATCCACTTGCTACTATATGGTTTCACTACATGTAAGGAGAGTATAGAATTGTCTTTGAAACTCATGCCTTCCTATGTTCTCTCTCTATAAAGATAAAACAAGCTCGCCATACCCTAATACCTTTTGTATATGGTGGAAATATTAGGGCGATCTAATACATGTAAAAAATGCTATGGTAACATTAATAAACCCTTTATATGGGGTGGAAAAAAATAGGTCTAACAATGTTTATTGGATGAGTATAATTAGGCTTTGCATGTCCAACGCATTTACCTTGCACAGTGATCCTTGTTTCTCATACTTTTGGAAACTTGCACATGTGTTAGATTGCACTAATATTTCCTTCTATTTAACATGTATTAGGGTGGGTATGTTTTCTGTTGTAAAGAGATAAAAGAGGTATTAGTCGATAAGCACACTGTATTCATCCCGATCTTCCTTATAATAGTGCAATTCTTGTAGCGGCATTAAGTGGACGTAGCTTTTGCGTTGAGGGTGAATCACTTTAGTTAGTGTGTTTTTCTTGCTTCCATTTTCTGTTTCATGTCGATTTTGAACACGGTAATGAGCTAAGAAATTGATTCCTAATAAAGACTCAGATATTATCTTCTATAGCGAGGACTTGGGGATTAATAGGCTTTGTTAAAGGGCATTTGATTTTTTCTATTTGTGTCTTGTGGTGCACAGGTCATCACAGTGTTTATCCATTGAAACATAATATAATCAACTGCCCTGCAGGAATTACTGTAGCCTGTACTGCTTCAGCAAGACATGGATGCTTGAAGGTGGTTGAGAATAATTACTGTGCTTCTAGGAGAGGTATGTGATGTTTTCTTGACCTGCCTTAACTTATGTTAGTGGCTTCTAGAATGAAGTTTGTTCTGTGGTTCTGCATTATGTACTTGGAGGTTGAACTTTGCTGAATTATACTAAGATTTTGCCAGTAGATCTCCAAATTCAGCTGGTTTCATATTTACAAGGATGTAGGCGCATAACTTCAAAATTTGAGTGATATTAACTGTATCTTTGCTTCTAGGTTGATTCGCTGACACTGTTAATATTTACATGTGGAAGTCGTTGTAGCTTACTTTGTTGTTTGCTTCTTGTGAATTTCAATCCCATAACTCCCATATTTGTGGCATTGTTATTCTCTATTAGCTACCTGATTTTAGATGGCATGGTAGGCTAGTTAAATTCTCTGGACTTCGATCTTGGATTTCAATTCAAAATCATGAAGCATGGTTTGCTAGAATTTTTGGCTTATTAGAAGACAACTGAAGTAGAGTCGTGGACAAAGTTTTTTCAATTATTTGGTCTGTAAAACGGTAGGCTTACAAAAGGGTCTAGAGGCTTTATGAATTTCAATGCTTTATTCCATGTGTTGTAGTTATGTGATGCATCTTGTTATGATATCGTGTCAACATGAGACCTCATCAGGAGTTTTTGATTTTTATAAAAAAAAAAACATTTACAGGAGGTGTACGGTGTTTATCGATTCTAAATGCTGTGTTTGCTGTCATTTTCGGCCTTCTTGCACTGTTTCTCGGTTCAACTCTCCTCACACTAGGTAGCAGCTGCTCATTGCCATTGTTTTGGTGCTATGAAGTTGCATCGTGGGGGATGGTTGTTCTGTATGGAGGAGCTGCCTTCTCGCTAAGAAGAAAATCAGCTATAAATCTTGATGGCAGTGACTTTGATGGTAGAAATATTGGGCTGGAAATGCTAGAAACAAATCCAGTTCAAGTCACACCAGAGGTGGAGAGACGTGTTAACGAAGGTTTTAAGTCATGGATGGGCCCTTCTTTCCTATCCTCGGACGAGGAGGATGAAGTGGATGACTATCAGGAAGTGCCAACTCTAGCTCGTTCTATTTCCAGCAGGCAGAGAGTGTGATTACTGGTGTTTTGAAATTTTTTGGGAACTTCATTACTAACGAAGACTTATTTCCCTGACCTCTGGTGTCAGACGATGAAAATGAATGGAGTTAAATCGGGATTTTCTGTTCAGAGGTATTGATCCATACTTTTAATACGATCCACCTGCCAATGCTAGATGCAGCGTGGGTTTCATATTGACTGAAATGCTGCTCCATTGATGTCTAGACGCCAACAGTCATGGCGGTCTGTACAGAATACTATTATAGCAATTTCGTTACGCCATTTTGGAGGCTTGATATTTCCGACACCATGATCTTGTTATGCACATTTTAAAAGATTCTTTGCCGGGCCAGAAGTGTTTGTTGATGACAGCTAGTCGCTGTCTTATCTAACATCTTAAGTTTTTCAGATGAAATTGTTTAATGTATTTAGTAATATTAGAACAACCACTTGTTCTTTAGTTCAAGTTTGGATGCTACTTATGTACATTGTAAGGCATTATTATTGGGTGAAAATATTCTAATACATTTGAAGGCGTGTATTGAGTATATCGTAGTTGTGTTTTGGGCATATTAGTTCGAGTTCAGAGTTTGTTGCTGAAGTATATAATAAAATAATAATAATAATAATTATTATTATTAAATCATCATCATCAGATGTGCCAAATTTGGCCCCCGTTTAGTCTTTTACTCAATTCTTCCTCACCTTCTTCCTTCTAAAATATGTATGTGTATTAGAAAGAAAATAGCCAACTATGAAAAATTGAATATCAATTGTATGGTTAAAGAAAGGCAATGGCAAAATTGTTTGTAAAAAGGCTTTAAAAAATAAATAAAAATGTTCCTAACACCATAATAACCAACTAGATCTCCTCACGTTTTCCCCGATACAAATAATAGCTCTTTTCTGCCTAGGTTTTTCCTTGCAGCTTTTTCTCTTGAACTTTTCCGTTTTCCCCCTACAATAGAATTGCTCAATTAATTTAATAGAGTTTATTTAGAGCCATCTTTGTTTGGTGTAAAAAAATTAATTAGTTCTAGTAGAGTCTAAACCTATCAATATTATCACATAGGTATAATAAAGTATATTAACATATGGCTAATTATATTGCAACTATGATTTTTATTTATGGCACCACATTTTAAACACACTACCAATAAACATTTTCTTGATACATAGTTACACACGGCAATTAATTTACGCATATAACCTTAATCAATAATAACGAAGATTAATGTACACCACATCACCCATTACCCTCTTGAGTGATTTTGCCCTTTTCCTCTCATCATCGCTGTCCCATCTCCATTTATCATCAAACTCCAAGAAACCCAATACGGTCCAAGGCACAAAATCCAAAAATTACACAAGAAGAAATCTCAAAATTATATAATTAAAAGCCCAATTGGAAGATTTTGTGAACTTCCATGGGTAGCGTGCAAATTTTCGCGATAGAAACGTAATAATTAATCTCGTGCTTTTGTTTATTTAAAAATCTATATATCTCTAAGTTTGAAAAACGGATGTTCAACGAGTCTAGAGATAAGCTGATTCTAGGTCGATTTTGCGAGTTACTCAAGGTTAGGTTGGTAAATATAAAAAGATATTAAAATTGTGATATAAGAAATAAAAATTGTAGTGGCAATATAATTACTTATAACATATATTATGATGAAGGTATTATTTTTATCGGTGGTTATATTAAAAAGGTTGTAGAGTAAGTGACTTAAATAACCATTTTTATATACATGTATATTTTTTGTTAGGTACACCATGAGATAAAAACCTAATTTATATTTTCACCTCTTTCCCCAGGAACTCTAATTTATTTATTACACCATGACCCAATATAATTTGATAAACTTTGAACCCTAGTCAATACAAATTGAACTCCAAGGCTTGTAATTATGGGATTTTGAACAGTCTTGGAATCCTGCATAACTTGAGATATTAAAAATGACTTGTCAACATGATTCTTGTCCAAGGATAGGAGAAAAAGAAAAAGTGAAAGAAAGGGATTTAGAGTAATTGCTACGGTAAATGGAAAATGAACTTCAATTGCTTTTGATTTTCTTCTAATATGAGAAATAGAAACACAAATTAGGTGTTAATATTGAAATCTTGTAACTTGGAAAAGTGGGTAAATTGACAGACGATTTCTTCCAGGTCATTGATGAAGAATAGGAGAAGGGAGAGAAGGGAATGGAAATTTTTGAAAATGAAATAAAAGAATGATGTGTTGTAATATCTATTCTTGTTTTTTTCTATTTTATTTTATTTTAGTTATTTTCATTTCATAATATAGGGTTATATTAGTAAATGAAATGTAGTTTATTTATCAAATTTACACTTTAACGGTGGTGCGTATATATTGTGGTATGATTAGCAAAATAGTGGTGTAGATATAACTACCCTATTTTTATACCTAAATTTGCCCTTAGTTAATTTTTAATAGAGACGCATAAGAGATTTTGTCTCTATTTCAACGCAATCTAAACACTCTCAATAGGATCGGGTCTGCCCCACATTCAACCCGAATCTTGAACTTCCGTCTCAGTTTATTGCGGACGAAAGCAAGAAACATCATGGTTTCCACAATTAAGACAAATACATAATATTTGAAACGAATTAAGTCATCATCAAGGACTGTGTGACACTATACCTATATTTATATCTTTTTCTTATGAAAAAGATAACATCAAACGCTTGGTGAAAATTACATGTACTTTTTCTAAGCCCTTACGCATCTTTAAAATTATGTGTGTATATATATATATATATATACCCCTTATACATCTTTAAAAGTCACTGATCTAAAGGTTCTTTTTTTTTTTTTTAAATTACAAAGAGATCGACAAAGTTAGGAGAATTGAACCTTTAACTAGGTATTTAAGAACTAATTCGAATGTCAGTAGACCACATGAGTCTTGGCACTGACCTAAGGGATCTAACCTAATTGTTTAATGAAAATTGAAAATCCACATTCTTTTTAATTGGAAATTAATAACTCCTAAATCCTATTAATCAAGAAAGTCGGTCATACGTACTAATAACATTCATATATTTTATAAAAATCACAAGTATCATATGGACGTCCATCACACGCTACCATACAGACTACAAACCAATCGCATTTACATGTTTCATCCGCATAAAATTAAAACCCAAGGACTTAATTGCTACATCACGCAAATGTCAAAAATATTTAAAAAATGTAGCACGCGAAAAGCGCGAGCTAAACTGTGGACACAAACACTCTCTTCTTCTCTCTCTATGAGAGACAAACAAGCGCCATCTTCCCTTCAACTTTCTCTCACTCTATATCTATATATACACACTCTGCATAATCCATATATGTGCATAAACAGAAGATTTACTGAAATTATTATTCTCCGATTTCTGGTAAGCAAGCCTCCATGACTCAGAGCAATCCAGGAGTGATTACATGCAAGGCTGCAGTGGTGTGGAAATCGGGAGAGCCACTGAAAGTGGAGGAAATACAAGTGGATCCTCCGAAATCCTCTGAAGTTAGGATTAAAATGATTTACGCCAGTTTGTGTCACACTGATTTTCTCTGTCGCAATGGACTCCCCATTGTAAGTAATCCGTTTTCTAAACCTTGCTGGTTTGTAATTTAGTGAAATTGGTTGTTTTGGAATTTTGAGTGTTTTGATTTTGGGTTTTGTGGTGGTGTTGATCTGCAGCCTTTGTTTCCTCGGATTCCTGGACATGAAGGAGTTGGGTAACTCAATCTCTCTCTTTCTCTCATGCTTGATTGATGCCCGAATTGAACTTGTCATTTTCAAAACATATTATGCATGGAGTTTGAATTTGTAACTTCTGGATTATTATCACTCACCAGTACCACTTTTAAGAATTCTGTTACATGGAGTTTGAATTTGTAACTTCTGGATTCGTTCTGTAAGAGGACATACAACTACTACTACCATTTCACATCGTATAGGACCAAGGAATCTCCCCCATGAATTTTTGCAATTGTAGCCAGAACTCTTTGCTTCCCCAGAGAGTACTTCCATTTAGGTTTAACCAAAAATACTATTAATCATATCCTTGTCTACTTCAGTTCATCATAAATATCCTAAGCAGACACTCTGCCTCCTTAACAGCTATAGAAATTTTAGCTTGTACTTCACGACTTCCTTTATGCTCAGGTAGACGTATTTAGGGCGTTCAGGTCGCACATGGATGTAGAAAATCGTATCCATACAACAGTTTTGGTCTGACAAAAAATCAAGATTTTAATTCTGCTTAGTGATGTTATTTCTCAAGCTAGCTTACACTTCATCAGGATCAAGCATTCTCACATAATGCAAAAATTTCAAATGCAGAGTGGTGGAAAGTGTGGGAGAAGGAGTGACGGGCCTGAAAGAAGGAGATGTAGTGATGCCACTCTATCTGGGAGAGTGTGGGGAATGCCTGAATTGCAAATCAGGGAAGTCAAATTTATGCCACAAATATCCTTTAAATTTCACCGGGTTGATGCTGGATGGCACGTCAAGACTTTCAATTGGAGGACAGACAGTATACCACCATTTTAGCTGTGGTACATGGTCGGAATATGTTGTCATTGATGCGAATTATGCAGTCAAGGTTGATCCCAGGATTTCTCCTCCACATGCAAGTTTCCTCTGCTGTGGTTTTACCACAGGTTTTGGATCTGCCTGGAGGGAAGTCAACATTGAAAAGGGCTCAACCGTTGCTGTTATCGGTGTTGGCGCTGTTGGACTCGGAGTAAGTACATAAACATACCTTCTTTGCACATTTCTTTTACTCAAATGATTTGACAGTATTAGGAAATAATCAAAAGTGGTTAAAGTATTGTTTGTTGCACTGTGTAGCATGTGGGATATGCTTCAACTGGGCTGTTTTGTATTGTTTCTTGTCCTCTGTGGCATGGCAACACTATCTAGTAATAGTGCGTATCAAACATGCCTTAATAGTAGTATACGAGTGTCCATCGACTGTGATGACCATACATGACACATCTCTGAATTTTTATTGGCAATGAACCTTGATGAAGATTTAACACAGGTGATAGACGCAGCACGGATGCAAGGAGCATCGAAGATAATTGGGATTGACATAAACATCTTGAAGAAAAAGAAAGGAGAAGCCTTTGGGATGACTGATTTTATCAATCCAAAAGACTCTGATAAACCCGTATCAGAATTGATCAAAGATGCTACTGGAGGACTGGGTGTGGATTACTGTTACGAGTGCACCGGGGTTCCAGCCCTGCTCAATGAAGCAATTGAGGGATCCAAAGTGGTAACATTCCTAAACCACTTCTTGTCAATTTCAGTATCAGTAATGGCTTTTCCCAATTGATTTGATCATAACATGATAGCTCTTTCACATGGTGGCGTGGAAACAGGGGCTTGGGACCGTGGTTCTGATTGGTGCAGGACTCGACACGAGTGGAGAGCTCAAATACATCCCTCTATTGTGTGGTAGGACTTTGAAGGGGTCCATCTACGGCGGAGTAAGACCCCGTTCCGACCTTCCAACCATTGTTGAGAAATGTGTAAATAAGGTACGAGTCATTACAAGTTTTGCATAATAACTGGCAGAGAGATTAGTGGCAAACCTTAGCAAGCAAAAAAACAAAGCAGGGGCACTGTGTTCTTCCAAACCTGAACGAAGCGGGGAATCCCTGACATGAACCTCAACCCCGAATTCTGTGAATCCACCTTGACATATGTTGTCCATTAATACTTGTAAATTAAAATTTTCACTGATTAGTGAATATATCCTTCTTGTACACGGCCTAAGAAGAATGTTGATTGAACAGGAAATTCAGCTGGATGAGCTTTTGACACATGAAGTTTCACTTGATGAAATTAACGAGGCCTGGGACTGCCTAAAGAAGCCCGACTGTGTTAAGGTTGTCATCAAATTCTAGAGGGGATTACTATATTGAATCATATAATGTTGTAACCAAGTTGTATCTCTCTGTGTTTATTGAGAAAAATAATGAAAAAATAATAATGCGAAGACAATCAAATCATTTTGATCAAAATTTAGATTACAAAAATAAAAACGAGGAAGTGATACATGATTTATAATTAGCTTGTTATCATCATGGTAGAGTTACAGTCACCTGTTAAAAGAGAATAAAACAAGCAACTAAAACATGTGCAAAATTTCCAATATGGTAGCTACCTTCTCAAGTAAGAAGCAGCTAACACTTGTCAAGCAAAAATTTTCTACCCAGCTCTGATCTAGTAATTTATATTTTATTTTACGCTATAGAGTTAGTAGCATAAATATAAATTAACTGATGGCCATGTAATATAATAGACAAGCACAAAAATACATTACATAGATTCCATATGAGATGGTTATCTAATTGGAAATTAAATTGTGAGATGGAAAAATTACATAGATCCCTTATGATAGTTCTGCATATTTGGCAAAATTTATATGGAATAAATCAAATCACACACTAATCCAACCAGCAAGTGAGTGGGCTCTCAGGTCTTTTAACAAAAAGCCTTGGCTACGGAGGTCTGTTACCTGAAACTCTTCAAAAGACGGGACGATGGACTTGAGAAACCAATGCTGCTTGACCTTTTTCCAGCTTCCTTCCCTGGGGTCCCGTATTCACTAAAATCAAGAGTTCGCATTTCCGTCTGCGAGGTTTTGTCCAAAAACATTTTTTTTTTCATATGACAAGAAGAATCTTGGAATAATAGCAAGCGCACACAGGGTTGGGGATGGGAACAGGACGAAACCAAAAGGAAAAAGCTATTTGTAACATACGGTTAACGAAACTGTTGACAAACAAAGCAGTACGCAGACCAAAAAGTAACAATTCCTATAATGGAAGCAAAAAGTCGTGGACACTGCAATGAGTTCGCTAGAGGTACAGCATGCAGAGTTCTCTTAACTGAAAATTTAATGACATTCAGGAAGGCTTTATCCTAATAAGTCATACATTAGCACAACTTCACATAGACAAGATTATAAAACATCAGAACTGATCCAAATCACAAATTGACAATGCTAATGACTTTAAAACTCTCTGAAATAGACATATGCCTTCCAGCAGCATTTAGTTTAACAATAGTTCATAGCACGGAGAAAGTTACGCACAAATTAGAACTAAGAGGAAATAAGAGAAACAGTAACAGTCATACCAAGACATTCACACCCAGGCCTGTCTGAGAGTTTGGACCAGGACTGTTATCTTTCTCTTCTTGCTTTCTGAAGCATTTTTCCTTCAGTATCGTTTTAGGAGATTCACCTCCCAAAATCTCTTGGGCATCTGCAAATGCAGATGCAGTCTGTTCACCTAACTGCTTCATTAGCGCAATGGCATCACAACTTTGGTCCCCTGGGCTCATAAAATAGCCAATGTCCTGACAGAATTCCAAGTATGACTATAAGTAAAATAAGAGATAGCAAATAGCTAACCAAAAAACAAATTTTTTGACCAGAATCCATCTTCCAATACCTCGATTGTTATATCTGTATCAACTCTGGGGCCTGGTACAAAAGAGTTAAAAAACCAAGGGGATTTCCATGCTGAAGGAGATTCAAAGCTCCTTTTGAATGGCGTGTCTACAAATCTAGATAAAAGAAAATAGAATAAATAAATTGAAAAAATAAATTAGAAATACAGATTGGGTTCTAGCAAATAAAAACAAACCACAGAGTAAAACTGGACCAGAATATGCAGATCCTTTTGTCTTACATGCTATTGTTTTCAACACCACCTTTGCTTGAGCTCTCAGCTATATTTTCTGAGGTAATTGTGGATGGCAGTGATGTAGCTACAACCACATTAGCTCCATCCTTATATGTAGAAATCCGAGGAGAGCAAACAAGAGATAAAGATTGAGTCTCAGACGAAGACATGACAGGAGCATGTTTTGGTACTGCATCTACTCCTTTAGGATAACTATATCCAGAATATTCAGCACTCAGGCCAGCTGCTCTGTCACTCTTACTCCCAAAATGGTCCAGAGAAAAGAATTGCAAGTCATTCATATCATGTTCAACAAGGACCCCAAAGGATTTTGTAACCTGTCATCAATGAAGCAGAAACATATATGCCATAGTAATTCCGTGAATATTAAAAGCGTCATCTTTATGTTGTTATCTTGTGAGGTCAACAGAATAAGCATAGCTACTTAAGGCTTTTATGCTGAACCAAATGACCACAAGTTCACAAAAGGCAATATATTATGTCCATGATAAGTAATGCAACATTTATTATCACATCTAGGGGCCCAAACATCTAGACTGGTGGCTGGAAAAGGACAGATTAGAGTTTATAAGAATTTTTATAAGAAGGTTCCTGGCAAATGAAATTTAATTTTATTTCCACTTTTTCTTCTAGAGATTATTTAATTGGGTAGTTCAGTGAATAAAGTCAATATTCAGACAGTATTTACGTTTTGCGGAACCGGAGGTCCACAATTAGATTTTGTAATATCTAACAGGAAAAAAGGCAATGAAAAAAGTACTCACAGTTTCCACCAAATCATTTCCTCCAGCCATATTTTTGTCATCCTTAAAAGTACTTGGTTCTTTTATCTTGCCCATAACCTCACCGTAGTTCAACTCTTTCTGCAAGATTCTGCTTCCCGAGATTACAGTGTTTTTGTCACCCTCCTTTTTCTCCTCTTCAAAAGCAGGATTCACATTTTCTTTTTCTACAGAATAAGATTGTGAGTTCCTTTTGCTGTTTGGAGATGATGACAAGGAAGATCCTTTTTTGTCTACATATCCATCAAACATGACATCCAATTGAGAAAAGTCAATTGACAGGTTGGAAAAAGATTCGTGTTTCAAGTCAATTTCATGCTTCTTCTTGCTTCTGTTTTCTGACAGAGGAGATGCCAGATCACGGTGTCTTTTCTTCAATATAGATGGTGTCCCTGTAAAAGTTTTGGCAGCACTTTTCAGAACAGCATCTGGACTATCTTCTCTAGACGGTGAATCCCACAATTTGATTGGATTCAAGGAAGATATCATCAGTTGGCGGATGCCAAGTGGACTGTACTCTTGCTGCATATGACTTTCAGATTGTATGAGATCGCAACTGAAGAATGGAATATTCAGGCTTGGAAAACGAGGAGGTTCATAGAATAAAGCTCCACAATCCTTCTGTTCATTTCTTAGAACTGGATCCTTGCCCTTGGAACAACTTTGAGTCTCAGTCGACACTAAGACGAATTCATTAACCGGAACTAGCTTAGGTGAATGTTTCACCTGCTCAGATCCACCTTCATGAGAACAAGTAGACTCCTTGGAGTAGATAAAGTCATCATGTGTTCTCGGAAGAACAGCGGCATACTCTGAATTTCCATTCAAGGAATCATTCAACTGAAAAGAATCATTACTATACATACCCAAACTATCACCAGGTGGAAGTTCTGAGGGAACAGGGAAAGGTTCAGTGAATGAGCTTCCCAGCATATCAGAGCTTGTAGAACAGCAAGATTGAGAAGCAAAAGTTCCATCTTCAGGGATCTTAAAATTTGAAGATTGATGAATTAATGAATCTGCAGATCCATTGATGCCGCCAACAACATTTTCAGTTGGATAACATCCACCATGCCCCATCTCCTGGTAGATCATCCTGCAATCTGAATTACCTACAAGATTAGGCATATCAGTATTCATAACCATGTTCCTCATGGAGGTAGAAGCATTCAATTCCATAGACATTTCTGGTGGAAAGGGTAGATTTTCATGATTGTTACTGCCATTTAAAGCTTGCACGAACAGATCTGATGCTTCTTGCCCCAAATCCAAGAAAGAAATGTCTGGTAACTCATTTGTATTAGGCTGCCAGTCTTTCCCGATGAAAGTCCCATAATCTAAAGGGAAGTCATGCTCAAGAATCTTTGAGGAGCCACTCATTTCCAAAGGCATTTCTGGCATGGAAAATGTAACATCATGCAGAGCAGGGCGATAATCTTCAGAGCATGTCACTGAAATGGCACCAGGATCTTTTCTATAATTGGATATTTCAGTAAGTATGCTGTCATTTCTAGTAAGAACAATTGGGTTAATCGTATCATTAGTGGATTGAGACAAACCCACAACAGTTGAACCTTGGCTGCATTCAGATACTTCCTCCACTTCTACTCTGTCTTTAGCAACACTATTGTCTTCACTACTCTGTTGTGCCCTTGAAGAAGATGATGCTACTGATTTCTTTTGATGGGCGACAGTGGGCAGACCTTGGAACTGCGAAATTAAGCCTGATGCTAAATACATGTCCAATTTCTTTTTGACAGAGCTATTCCAATGATTTTTTATTGCGTTATCAGTCCTGGTATCATGTAGAGAGAGTTCAAAACTCTAGAAGGTACTTTAATATTAATGGACAAGTAATAATGATAGAAAAGGAACTCAGACTCACAGCCAGGTTAAATGAGATGATAAATATATGATTTCTTGCATCTCTTATTCTCTGTATAAAATAAAATTATTCTTCATGCAACCATCATGTATCACTTTACCTTCCCGGTAAAAATTTTGTTAACTCTGCCCATTTGTTTCCATAAATTCGATGGGCATGAATCAGAGCCAATTCCTCTTCTTGTGTCCAAGCATCTTTGTTTATCCCAGGATTAAGATGATTATGCCACCTATGAAAGGAGTGGTATAAACAAACAAAGAAAATAATGGTGACAATTGACAATACAAAATGATCTATGGATGTTTGATTACAAGAAACAAAATTAAAATTTCAATGGTAAAGATAAGAGTGAATCATCTTGAACAAACAGAAGTACATTTAATGATTGAAAAGAAAATAAGACAGGAATGATGTTTAACGGTGAAATGTATTTACAAGTATCAATGGGGCAACAGAAAAGCTACAGAGATTAGAAGAAGCTTATCCAAGCTTGCCTTTCACGACATTGCTTTCCAATACGCCCAGGAAGATGCTTTGAAATTGTGGACCACTTTTTTGGTCCATATTTGTTCACACACTGGATTATTATTTCATCTTCCTGATGATGCATGAAAATAATGCATCAGATGTGTATTCATATGCATAAAGACACAAAGATCATTGATGCTAATTTTGGTGGAGGTGTAATCCAGAAGGACTAACTAAATCAGAGTTGCCTAACCTCTTTCGACCAGGGACCTTTGACAAGTTCTGGATTAAGAACCTTCTGCCACCTGTGCAAGCACTGTACATCGGTTCGGTCCTTGAAAGACTCCGCTACATATCGTATAATCTTGAATGTAATGAATTGTCTATGCTAAAAAATGTAGGTAATAGGAATCTAAGATCAAATCAATCCAAGAAAAGATGGTAATTTGAAAATATGTTTGTCATTTTGTCAGTAGAGAGAGAAAACTATTTAACAGTATAAACCATGGTTAGAAAGTATTATGAATGGTAATAGTAAAAGGGCATTATTCATCCTAACAGGCCATAGCACAATAAGCTACTTGCTGTGTATATGTGATAAGGGATGCTCATTCTGTCTGGGAACAATGAGCTAATATAATCCTCAATGCATTGAATCTTGTTACTCTCTTCTTTAAAGGTGTAAGTTCTATGCGTGTAAGAGTACAAAGAAATGTTGATATAGGCAGAGAAGTAAGATTCTATATTCTTTTGAAGACATGATACATCATTTCTATGTACGTAGTGAATACACAGATGTTCCTACATAAAATGGCCCTAGCTGATGACCACATATGATGAATTAATGATCATAATTAAATAAGTCTTCCTTTCCTTGAACTAGTCATCATTTCAAGCACCTTGTGAACTCAGGAATTTAGGGTCCCAGGGAAAGGAGATCACTGGTGTTAGAACTAATAAGTAATGACAGAAAGCATATAGTAAAACTCAGGCCTATTTTCCTGGTTAGGCTAGTAAAGAAAAAAAGCTTCAATTCTCTCTCTAACCTATCTTTTTCCAGTTTTTTCCTTTGAAGCGTTGAACAGCATTCTGCAGTATCTCATCCTGCATGGAAAACATAAATTCTGTTAGGATCACAAATCTAAAGAGAGAAAAAGTTAGGTAATTGTTAGATTCAGTTTCAACCATACTAAGTATATTTAGGGGTGAAGATCCCTAATAGAAGAAGTATTCATCCTAATCAATGATGGTAAATGATCAACATGGATGAGGTAGGCAAAATAACTTGAGAGGCCTGTTTGATGAAGGAAAGGCAAAACAGTTAAAATATCGCAAGTTTAGTATTCCAAAGAGAATTTGTAAAATTGTGATGAATAAAAGTTGTGATATAATCCATATTCTGTTGTTCTCCTACAGAATTGAGCATTCTTACCTTCGTGATCATGCCAATAAAATGCATATGAAGTTGTTACAAACCAGAGGATGAAAAATGGTTACAAATCCAATAAAAAACTTGTCCTATATAATGTGAAATCAGAGTATTTAAAAGAAACTCAAGTTATTAATATCATGGAAGAAAATACCAATTTACCTCTTCCGGGGTCCATTGGCCCTTTGTGGAACGCCTTGTGGGTCCACTTGTTCTCCTGCAGCAAAAAGAATAAAAAGAAATGAAATGAAATGAAAACTGCTTGATTCCTCTCTGCCATGGCACAAAACGCAGTCAAATAACATATTCGTTTGTTTCTCTTAAGCAAAGTGGACATCTTCCAGCATGCATATACAAAAACTAAGGACCATTATGTGAAACTAGGGAATTTAACATCAAAAAGTTATTTTGCTGGAAGAATGCACAATCATGTATAAGCTGAATTTAGGCAAACTAACTCCTAGATTCCTATTCATAATCATGCAAATCACATATGAATCAAGAAACAAGAAATCGACCTTGATGCCAAAGGTCTGTACTGCAGCAAATGTAGATACCCAGAAATGCAAAATAAATACGTATGATCTGCAGAATAATCATATATGTGCTCACAGAAAGTTACCCGTGCAAGGTCTGAACTTGCTGTAGACAATCTTTGGAGCCATCAGAAGGAGCAGCGTTTGTTGTATCACTTTCCATACTTGCTTGAGAGATGGCCAAAACTGTAAATCCCAATTCCCACGCGTCGGCAATTCTTTGCAGATTGTCTTCCCCAGATCATTATATGCTACCCTTTAATAGTTAAGCACCAACCTATTCCAGCTATAAAGCCATAAACTAAGAGTGAAGAAGGCCAGACAAGACCAAAATATCTTGGCATAAAGAGCATATGCAATGCAACTCATGAGATGTTTAACTTAGAAAGCAAAGAATCAACTTTTTCAATGCACAACCCAGCATCTTATTTCTGAGAAACAAAAACCTAGTCAGACATGAACATTTGAGAAACAATCTGTAGAAAAATTTATTAGTTAATTCACTTTATTCAAAAATGGAACTGATATTAAGAGAAAATACTGCCAGGCTAAGAAATTTAATTTCTGACCAAATTTTAATACACATATGGAAATCACCATTCTACATAACCATTACAGTGCGTGGGATTAAAATAAAATTCAGAATTTTAAATATCGCGAATTGATTTGTGTAGCGAGATTCACAACTCATTCAAAATGGTAAAATGAAAAACTGCTTAAAATCCATTGTTTCCCACGTAAAACAAACTAAATTTGCAGGGAACTCACCTATATTCAAGAAATTCTTGTTCCTTGTCCAGAATTTGGGCACACCAAAGTTCTCTAATATCAATCCTTGACAAATATCATCTATTTTGGCTTATAATGGAATTTAATTTTCTTTCTTGAGTGTCTGTCATTTAAAATTCTAATTAATGTGACACATGGCAACAAACATTCAATAGACAAATTACACATGCGGGAAATCAAAGAAAATTGAAATCCTGCCAATTGATTGCTAGGATTAGTGAACTCCGTAACTCACAAATAAAAAACCTGAAACTGGTTAAAGACATTATTACCCAACATAAAACAAACTAGATTTGCAGGACCACACCTGTATTATAATTTTTCATTACATGTCCAATATTTGGGCACGCGACAGGTTTCAATTATAGCAAACTGAAATATCTCTTGGAAGTATTAAATTTAATAACAAAATCATCGCCAAGTATCAATTATACCAGCTTAATTTCAAGTGTAAATGAAGGTTTGAGGACCCAAAAAAAAAAAAAAGAAAAGAAAGAAAGAAAAAGTTGTAACATGATTGCTTTTCAATGAATATTTATTGTGTACAATCTGTTGCTCATAGTTAAAAAGAAGAAAAAGAAAAAAAAAATAGAAAAGATGATGGAGACGTAAAGTAGTATATTTGGGGGGGGGGGAATAGACAGGAGCCTCACAACATTGAATATCAGAATCAAAGAATTCAAACTTGTCAAGAGAAAAATACAAAACTGTTGAGAAACCAATAAAAACAAGAAAATCAAAAGTCCCAGTTGGCCAAAGCTCCACTGAAGAAAAAGCAGGGAAATTGAGGGCTTGGATTAGTATAGATTTTAAAACTTCAGAGTCCCCAACTTAAAGAAGGAAAAAAGTTATAAAATTTAGGCTTTTGATCACAGGATTGACAATCACCTCCCTCATATACTTCAATCCAAACAGTTAAGTCAAAACTATTTTGAAACTTAACCTAAACAAGAGGTCAAGCTTAAGAAAATAAGCTAGAAAATTAAGGGATGTAGTTCTCAATAAAAAAATATAATGGAGGTGATGCCAAATTTATATCTGGAACCTTTAATTCTCTAATTCAAATGACAAATTCATCTCGCCTAGGGTTTTGATCACTGAATTCGCAAGTACCTTGGCAATAAACTTCAACATAAACACATAACAATTATTTTAACTGGGTAAAGTAACAAGAACCAGAACCGAAACAGCTAACTCTAAACGTTAATTGAAAAAAGAATCAGACTTACCTTAACGAATTTCAGAAATTCGAATAAAAGAACAGAGATACCCAGACCGAACCTGATCGATTCAGTTCAAAAGGCATTTGCAGATCCAACATAGCGTATATATTCTTGCGACTCAAATTTTTACTGAAAGATGGAAAGAATATGCAAGTCCGAGGTGAATATTGGAGAGATATGAGGAATTTGAGAGAGAGAGAGGAAAAACGGTCTAGAAATTCAAATGAAACATGCTTTAGGTGATGGCACGTGTGAATTTTTCTGCCGTCTAATTTTGTTTCATTTTTCAAACGTTAGGAAGCTTTTATGGGAGAATAATTGTTTATTTACTATTGTTGTTATGAGGGAACAAGATAACAATGACAAGAAAATGAGAACCAATTTATATTCTTTTCTTTTCATTTTATTTTATTTTTTTCTTTATTATGCAGACTACTTAATTATAAAAAATAAAAACTAACATATAGTTTCATAAACTCATATGATAACTTTCATCTTTTTAAAACTACGATCTCCATAACGTGGTTTCTATAGAAAAATCACACGGAATGACTATAAAAATATGTTTCATGTGTGAGAATAGTTTTCATGTGAATCATCATTTTATTAAAATAGTAAATAATTTTCTTTTATAACAATAATAATTCAAATATATATCAACATTTGTAACTTGTGGCTAGTAACATATAACTAGAACGCCTTTTTTGTGGTGAAAACCGGTGGTAAGATTTGAAGGGTAAGAGTGGATGACTCTTTTCTATGGGAGTTCTTAATGTTCCGTGTACAATAATTATAATATGCTAATTAGTACAAATCAATCTTATTAGTCATATGAGATCACGGTTAGATTCCCTTCCCTTACCATCTCGTTGTAATTCCCAAAAAAAAAAATAAATAAATAAATAAATTTTTTTTTTTGAAAAAATCTTGTTATTCATTCACATTGTGTTTTTTGGGTGAATCATATATATGTTGAAATCTTTTACAGATCAATCTGTTAACATAGAACTCGTCTTGAAAACGCATAGTACCAAAGAATGTGAAGTTCGTAGGCATGTTAGTATCAAATAACTTGCATAAACCGCAATTATCAAATAGCTTGCATAAACCGCAATATTTGGGAACTATCTATTACCAAAAAACAATCACAATAAAAACTTACTCTTCGCTATATGCAAGTGGATGTTTAATACCGTAAGAGATTGTGTTATTGCACATGAGGTGCACACAATGTGCACGCAATCATTCGAAGTAATCTAGTGTTAATCTTACAAAGTTTACTTTATTTTTCTCTGTAACTCTCATTTCATGTGTTTTATTTGTGTGCTTGTGCATATAATAATATACATTAGTTGCTTCTTTAAGAACAGTCATTTTCTTATGTTAAGTAATTGTTACTACAAAGGACAATATGTTTGTTTCATTAGATGCATTTTACGATAGAATAACTCAACATAGTGTGTGTGTGTGTGTGTGTGTGTGAATTTTAAATAGAAGAAAAGTAATTAAATGATAAACTATAATTATGTCAACGCACGAGTACTGCGCATTCTTAGCACGTCCAATTAATGATGAAATTGCAAACTAAGACGTGTATCTCGTGATATTCAAGTGAATGTCAACCAAAAATGCAGCTGATTTTTGAGCTATGTAATCAATTTTATAGGTAAATAGTAGAGTTAGAGCCCGAAAAGCGCATGTAAAGGAAGACACTCATTTGAATACAAAAATATTTTTCATGTAAAATAAATGTTTAGCTACAAAAGTAACCATCGTTTAATATTTTGACAAAGGCATGTTCCCTATATGGAGGAGATAGAAGAAGCATTAAATTCC
>CAVNYN010287608.1:0-22226 GCA_963692815.1 Nyctanthes arbor-tristis | reverse complement strand
TAGAGTTCCTCTACCCAATTTGTATTGTTTGATTTGATTTGATCCATGTTAATCGTTATGGATTGAAAGTTTGGAAATCCGGTAAAAGCAAACCGGAAATTGTTGTGAATCAATTGTGTTGCCATTGGTATTTGAAAGGCAACGAGGCGCCATGGGTAGTAGGATTTCTAGTATTTGGGGCCCTATAATGTGATCAAAAGGATTTGTGCATCTTGAAGTTCTTAAGATTGAAGCATGAAACGATTTTTATTAACCTTTGATAAACCAAATTGATGTATTACTCACGGGGTATTTTTATACTCGCCTTTTATATGACTCTCTTTTATAGATGATCCAACGAAGAGTTGTTGAAAAGAAAGCCGATGAATGGAGGATGTCTCATGATGCAAGCCAAATAATGCATGTAATAGAAATTGATCTTTGGGCGTATTATGAGGATGAGCCTATGTTTGTTATGTATTTAGGCACCTCATATGAGTTCGAGATCTATTGTGCCTTCTTCCTCAATCTTGTGCACCATGACAAGATTATGAGGGATAGGCCAATGTTTCTTGTCTAATTATGTGTATGGAAGCTACTATATTACTAAATAAAATTTGGTTTTTGTGGAAGGTTTTGACACAAGACATGGAATCCTAATTTTTACTTGTAAAGGTTTCCAAATCTTGTGTTCGGTTTTATATATATATAAAGTGACTTTTATATATATCGTGTTTCTTGTTCTTATTATAGATACTACACTTAAAACTAATTAAGATGACAAACAACACCATTTCATCTAAAGAATAAAAGAGATTTATTGGCAAGTCGTGCCCTCGATTTTGGACAAAAGTTGTGAAAAGAAATTTATAACACTTCCGATAAATTCATTTAGTAATAAAACTTTAACCAATGTTTTTATTTATCGAGCGGTATGACACTATTAACATCTTCTTCCAATTCAAACCACTTCATTTCTTTTCCTAGAAACTTTTTTGATGAGTCCTGGCTCTTTTCCTGGCTGATTAAAAATTGCCACAGCTCCACTTCAACCTCATCCCGTTTTAATATTGTCCTAAACCTTCTTCATATGGGTGTCCTGTACTTGTCAAAGTATATGAGTGGACTAATAATTATCTCTCCTAACCCAAAATTTATACGATCAAACAGAAACTTCCGGTCATACTTTCTCCAAGATGTCCGCTTGCTATAATTCTCCTCTAATGCCACGAAAATGAAAGTGCATACTGGGTCTTTCTGTGAATGAAATGTCTTAGAAAAGTTGCTTAAGCCTAAAATATCAAAGCCAGCCTCATCTAAAACATTGAGTAGGTAAGAGAAGTCACGATTTTCTTCATATCCAAATGACCACTGGAGAATTCTCTCATTTTGAGAGAAATCATCAGACTCTTTCTTTAAAACCCCGTCACTTGATATAGCCATGTGGACTCACAACCGTCCTAGGACTACACTGTTTTAAGCCTGTCAATGTCTCTGAAAATCTTCCTAGAAACTTCATTAAAAAATTCCTACACAAGGATTAAAGCCTCATCAGCTGTAGACAGCTACGGAATGTATAAGAATAGGAAAAATATAGGATCAGAGAAGGACTAAAATTAATACATCATAATAATCTTTATCACTTAAATAATGAATGTTGTATTAGGAAAAAAGATCATGGGCAAAATCATTGTGGGCCAACGACAGCTTCTTTCGTGGTCTGTGCACGGAGGACGACCGGAGCTGGGCTGCGTGTGGGGAACGACTGTATATGAGCAGCGCGTGGGCTGCTTTAGCAAGTTCTTCACCGGGGGAAAAAGTGGTGGTGGTGACGGAGGGTGCAGAACACGAATCTGGGGCAAACGGGAGTAGTTCAGAGCTCTGGATTCCATTATTGTGGGTAGATGGGTTTTTGAGATTCAAACCTGTGGATTCAGTCAGCCTCGTCAGGGCCCTTTTTTTTTTGACATTTTGGAAGCCAAATCAACCGTCCTCTCCATGTAAGGGAAGACAGCTCTTTTGATAGAAAAACTTGTCGGCTAACTCACTTCCGCCCGAGGTAAAACATTTCACTTCTTATTATTATGGCTTAACTAGATTTCCGCCGGTGCAGCACATGGGTAGAGGCTTTACCAACAAAAAAATGCACTAAGTTGAATAAGAAAACTAAAGACTAAAAGATGGATGTCTAAAGTGTTAATAAATTAATAAAGTTATTATAAAAACAGTGGAACGAATTGAGAAAATTTCGATTCATACATAAATATCAATCATTATGGACATAAAATAAATATTTGGATACATATGAGAACAAATTAAAGTGAATTATAGTTTAATTACAATTAAGGTATGTAATTATCATTGTTTGTTACCCCCTGGATACTTAAATTTTTGCGGTACTTCAAGATGATGAAAAGACATAGGCATACATTTGTGTTTTTTAATTAGCAAAGCTAAAGATATAGTGTTGTTAAATTGAGAATTTACAAGTAGTTCACGCGTGATTGTGTCAACAATTATAATTTTATCTGTCTTGGGAGCTCCGCTTTGTAAATTTTCAGTGAGAATCACGTCGCCTATTTAGCCTAAGAGTTAAGACTCCGCATTAGTTGTTTGGGGCAAGTCCTGGTACCACTTGGGCATGGGTCAACACAAGTACAAATGAATAAAGATAATTGATACAATCAAAACATAGTGTGCTAAAGTTGTTGTGTGAATACACTAACTTTTCTTTTACTAACTAGAGCCAACCAGTGGATCAAACTGTGCTTCAATAGTTAGAAAGCTTACATTCTGAGTATGAGTTCTCGGGTTTGAACCATACATGTCCCTATCCAAATTTCCCTCTCCTCTCCTATATCCCCATGTATAAAAGAAAACTAGAGTCAACCAGAGACTTCACCTTTTAAATGAACCAGTAAATGTGAAAAATAAGAGAATTTTCCCCTTCAAATCTGCATATTTGCCTTTGAGCACAATATGTACACCAACAATTGACTCTCGTGTAAGACTGATAATTACAGTATTGCACTTGGAGATATATAATTTACATAACATTGTTCTATTATTAAGTATTAGAAAATATTGTGATGCTCTATTGTCAAAATTTTCTAAGGGTAAAATGATTGTTAGCTACTATATATTCATTAGAAATTTATTAGTGGTATGAGAATAAAGATCTTTTTTGGCCTCTTCCCAAAAAAAAAAAAAAGGAAGAAAGAAAGAAAAACTTTTTTGACAGCTGCATCGCACTTTTTTTGCTTACCTCAGAGTAGGAATAGCAATTTGAACTTACCCGTCTGAAAATCCACAGGGCCAGATCCAAATAAGGCAAAATTTTCTTGCCCCGTAGGTTGACGAGCGGGGTCAGGTCTGGGCGGTTGAGGGTTAATCAGGTCGCGGGGGCCAGGTCGGGTCAGGGTTGACCCGAACTGCCCCACCCGTTTAAATTAACAAAATTAAAAATTAAGGAAAAAATAAGAAAAAAATAAAAATATATTTTAAAAAAAAGCTAAATGGTCACTAAATGCGTCAAAAACCCTAACCTAATCCGCCCCGCGACCCGTCCTAACCCGATCCGTCCCGAATGTTAGCGGATCGCGAGACGAGGCGGGTCGGGAGAAAAACCTTCACGGGTCAGGGTCAGGCGGGGTGCTACGGACTCGATCTGCCTCAAACCGAACCCGTTGCCATCACTACCTCAGAGCATAAGTAATGTTGGGAGAAAAACTCAAATATGAGTTTTCCCCCACAATACCAAACAAAGTTAACGCATAAAAGATTTTTTTCCTCCAGATATTTGAGGCGGACTCATTTCTCCCATCAACATTAAACATGCTGTCACATAGATGTAGGTTCCAATAACTAAGAAGAGGTTGTTCTTTGGAGCTTTATTAAAACAATAAATTTAACAAATTAATAATAACTACATATTTTTCATGAAAAATAAATTTTTAGACTTTCTAATAATCTTTTCTTACATTCCCACAACACATGTTCCTATAAATTTAACTTTCATTTACATAAAGCTCCCAAGAACAAGCTCCAAAATTAGAATGATGTGCCCAAATTTTGTAGAATAAAAAAACTACATGTGCTCAACATAGAGATTTATAATTTCATTGGTCGTTTTCCAAATTAATGTTTGTGTTTTAACATGCTTAAGATCCTTCTTTAGCCACTAAGTTTCAAAATAAATATACAATTGGTATGAACATGCAAACGCTTTCAATATTTGTTTCTTCTAATTACCTGGAGAATAATTAGCACGCAAGAGACTTCGTTTGCTTAAACAAAAAATTAGTAATTAGTGCATACAAACTTTTATTTAATCGTTACTTTAAACAAAAGTCCAGATAACTATTTAACTAGTATTAAAAAGATTCTAGCAAGATTTTAAATGATTTTACAACAGAAAATTCCAGCCTGTAAGCTCTAGAAGTCCATGAAGGTCTTATTTGGATCAATCAACCGTTCATGCATGACATTATAGTCGAGGTGGATGCGCTCCAAGTGTTTCAAGCTATTAATAGCCCAACAATCGACAATTCACCTTTTGGTTTGATAATAGAAGATTGTCGCTCTCTTAAGGCTGATTTAACAAATACTCATTTTAGTTGTGCGCGGAGATCAATGAACCACGCATGATGAAGTCAAATTTGGACGACTGAGTGGTTGGATTGTTTTCTTCCCCAACGAGCACGATGACTTACAAAAAAAATGCCTCAACATGTGACTATCATCCAAGCATCAAACTTATATGCTTTATCTATTTAATGGTGGCGGTAGCAACAGCATCAAGCCAGCAGCAGCAGCAACAACAGCAACAACAACAATAATATACTCAAGAGAAAATACTAGTTTTTCCGAATCCTTACTAGCACAAACAGTAGGCAGGCCACTTTTTTTGCTAAGTAAATAAATCATTTTGTTGTTGTCCCATTTTCCCTTTGCACAATTTATAGATTCCTTGGATATGGATGATTGATGAAGATAAAAAGGCCATGATTTTTGAAGCACTTGCACGTTTTGCCAACGCCAGAGGAAAGAAGGCAAAAAGGAAAGCTAGGGAGAATTAAGCAACTTTAAGTGAGAAAAGATAGAGGACGATTACAAGAAAGAAGGCCGACGAAGAAGCAAGACAATAAGGATTAAAATTATGCATGATGATGATTTAATAAGAAGGCAAGAAATTTTAAAAAATTAAAATTATATCTTTAATCGAAAAATGACTTGTCTTGCAAGTAAGCCACCTTTTTTAAGACACACAATTCCACTATAATATGAAGTTTGAAGCAACAATGTAAGCATTTATTGAAAATGGTTTGAGGCGAATAAAGAAACCATGCATAATATCTACTCGTCAAGCAAGAGAATAAAAATATTTTTCTGGCGAAAGCATAATTGGAACTCAAATAAAAATGAATACCTTCATACACTACTAAAAAACTAGCTTTCAGGGACGGAAAATTCGGTCGCTAAAGCCCTGATTTCCATTGCTAAAGGTCAATACCAACGGAAGAAGTGCCGTTGGAAACAACCTCACTGAAGGTCGCATCGCTAATGCCTTCCGACGAAATTTTCTTGTCCATCAGAAGTTTCCAACGACCTAATCTTTCGTAAATTATTTCCGACGGAGATTTTCTGTCCGAAAACGTCAGCCGTTGGAAATTTTCGACGGAAAAAACTAAATTAATTATTTAATATTTTTTTAATTGACCCGGCCCATTACCCCATGGCTAACGCAACACGCTAGCCGCGCCCCTTCCCATCGTAGACCTGTGTGACAGGATCCAACCAGCTGGCCCGCGCCTGACCCGTGAAACCACGAAGAATTAATTCCCACATATTGTAAATGGTGAGTTTTGAACCCCTGACCTCAAAGTTAGGGAATGAAGTCCCAACCAGTAGGCCGGCTCCTATTTTTTTTGTTGTATTGCCTCAAAATATATATATAAAGTATATTCTTGCGAATTTAAAAATAATGAATTTTCCTTTTAAAACATTGCACATTTATTTAATTTTACATTTATTATATATTGCTTTTAAAAATAACTTTTATTATATATTTAAATATATGTTATACTCTAAATTTTATTTGTCTGTGCCAATTAATATAATGTTCTTTACACGAGTTTTCTAGATTGTAATATTCATTTTTAAATTAAAACTAAAAAAAAATTAAAATAGGCCATCTATTAAAAAGGCCAGGCTAGCTAATGTTGTTATTTCTTTGCCCCATAATAAAATATAATGTAAATGTGAGTAATTTTGGCAATTTATTTAATTTAACTTTTTATTAGATATGTAAATATATTTTATATTCTAAATTTTATTTGTTTATGTGAAAATTAATGTAATGTTTTTTTTTACATTAGTTTTCTATATATTATATAATATTTCATCGATTATTAAAATTTTTTAAACTGAAATCTTTGGTTTTTTATGTAGATTGAGATGTTCATATTTAATGTTTACGTGTATTCCATGTCAATGATGTCTTTTGTGAGATTCTCTGTGGCCGTTATTGGTTTTCTTTTTCCTTTTTTTTAAATTTTTTTAACTTTGTCGCACTGGCATATTTTTTCTTAAACTTTAGTTTGCATTTTTAATTACAGAGTCAAAATATAAATCATTTTCTATTATATCAGTTAACATATCTAACATATTTTTAACAGTAGACAAACATATTAAAACATTTATTTGATACAGAGGGCATGGAGAGGGAGGGATAATTAAAAAAATATCTTCAAATTTTTGGAAATAATTTTAACTAACAATATTAAAAATGAAAAATTTCAAGAGCTGCAAAAGAGAATCAAAATCATATTTCCTATAGAAATCATTCTGTTAGAAAACTCGGCAGTTGAAAATTTCCAACGGAAAAAAAAGCCGTCAGAAATTTTTAACGGCACAGTAAATGGCTATCGGAAATTTACGACGGCCAAAATGGGCCATCGCAAAGTTTCTGACGGACTAAAGAAGCTGTCGGAAATTTCTGACGGCCGCTTTTGGCCGTCAGAAATTTTCGACGGTGAAAAGCGGCAGTACAAAATTTGTGACAGACCAATGAAGACGTTGGAAATTTCCGACACCCCTTTGGCTGTCGAAAATTTCCAACGGCTAGTCGGAAAACCCCAAAGATCCGTCGGAAACTTCCGACGATTTTTTGTCCGTCAGAAATTTGCCACGGATAAGGTTCTATCAGAAAAAATCGGTCGCTGATGGGCAGATTTTTGTAGTGATACCCATCAAATTCTCCTGCCATGGCTCCAAACAAAATGACATCATGAAAATTTTAAATTGCCTAGCTATTAATGACATTTGTATATCTTAAGACAATGTATACATCTTTACGTAGCCAATGCTATCCTATTTCAGATATAAAATAGAATATAAATTAATAGCTTAGGCTATTTCCAACTCAAATCTTTATTTTTTCCTCTTCTATATATTCTCTATAATCCAAAATAGAGATTTACAATCTCTATTCTTTTAACCTTCTCCAACTTACTACAACTCTCGTATTCTATTTTATTGCACATATACTCTAAAATACAAAATTTTAAAAACTTCTCCAACCCACAAACTCTATATCTTCTCAATTACATTTTTTATATTTTTCTTTGATATTCGACCACTAACATATTCTAAAAAATAAATAATTATGCATCATATTAGTAACCATACGCAATTAAAGAAACATTTATACAAATTGCATTCAAACAATGCATGTGGTCTTGCAAATTTGTTTCTTCATTTTCTTGCAAATTAGTACATTGACGAGAACAAAATTAGGCAAAATAATTTAAATAATTACACACTGTGTATAAACAACTAAGTGCAATTAAAGAATATAGAAATAACATTAGATTAAAACGATACAACCAGCACAAAAGAATAAAAAAATAAAATTCAAAGACAACACACGTGAAAATAAAAACTGTATCAAAAAAGAAACAAACAAAAACTATGTATAAAAACAAATAAAGACAAAAAAATAAAGACGAAAGGAAATGGCATTTCAGTAATTAAACAGAAATGCCATTTCATTTGCACCAACTGCAGTAGTGCTACAATTATGGCGCACCACTGTAGCTACTGCTTTCTCCATTTTGGCGCATGATTGGTGAAGCTCTTTTAATCTCTAAATATTATCCAAATCTCTATATTTTCTATTCAAATTCATTTCCAACTATTTAACATATTTTACAAAAGGTAATTATATTAACACTACGAATTTTGTTTACTACACCATATTTATAAGTACACCGCTAAATAAGACACAATTTAATAATACACCACATTTGTTTGACAATCTTAACCTTACCCAATTAGGCAAAAAAAATCAGGAGGAAAAAAAATGAATTGTACACTACAAGCACCATTCACCATAAAAATATATTCAAACTGGAACTCTCAAAACCTATTCCTAACCAGGGTCGGAGCCAGAAATTTAAGTCAGTGCGGTCCTAAATTTTGAAATAAAGCAACTATAAAATAGTTTGACAATGAACACGAAGACAAATGACATACTTTTACAACTTTCCTTTACTGGTTTTCATACATTGAAACTGTTTTACAATAAATTCATTACCAATGTTTAAAAATATATCTTTTTCTACATAAACAAGAAAGCTATCGTTCATCCACTCTATTAAAGCTCCCTTTAACTCTATTTGAGCCACTTCAACTCTATTTGAACTCTCCTCAACAACATTTTCTTCAACACTCTTTTTTTTTTTTTAAATATCTCTCCATATTCTACAATATAAACATTCAACAATTCAATTATACCTAATCTACAATATGAACATTCAGCAATTCAACTATGCCTAATCCACAACATAAACAATATTACACAAACTGACAAACATAAGCATAAACATAATCCACAACATAAACAATATTATATATAATATATATTTTGTGTCAATTTAATTGTACCTAACTTATTAATATCTAAGTTCTAACAAAGCAGTAAGCCAAGTCAATAAGCCTTTAATTATAATTTATAATTTGTAAACTAAACCCTACAAAATACAAATTGGGCAAAACTTAAAAACTATATAAGAAATCTTGATTTAGCAAGAGTATTTAGTTTATGGCTCTAGTACATACTTGTAATTTATTCCACTAGCCGCCAGTGAAGCGTCGATTACACTCGAATCAAGAAGAACCGAAGAAGTAGGGGCAGAATTGGCGAACTGCAGAAGCTAAGCTTTTGAGAAGAAGAAGCAGTCACGGGTCACTGGCAAGCACTAAGGTCCATAGCAGCAGGCGGCGCCATGGCATCAGTCCGTTGACCGTCCAGGCGTCAAGGTTGAGCAGCAGTCCTAGCGTGGAAGAAGAAAGCACAAAGGTGAGAGCAGCACTAGTCGATAGTGGAGATATGGTTCTAGTTTGGGTATTTTATTTTTAATTGGGCTGATCTACTTTGGCTTTTGGATGGGTTATTTTTAATTGATTGGATTTGGACCAATTTGGCTAAATTTTATAGTTTTGGTTAGGCCTTTTATTTTCTATTTAAACGGTCTAAGAAAACCAAGCGGACCAGACTTTTTTCTTCCGGGTCAGTGCGGCCCAGGCCTTAATTTTACTGGACAGCTGGTTAGTCCAGTGCGGTCCATGGACCGCATTGGGCCTATTGGGCCTCCGCCCCTGTTCCTAATCCCACCCACTCATTGTCATCCAATTCCAATATTTAGCTATTTTGTGGTAATCAATTCGAAGGAATATTTATGTTTACAGCACCATTAATCTCTACCTCATCGGACAGTCTCCCATTGCAAACCTTAAAAGCAATGATTTCTCATAATTGATTCATCCAAGATTTCTAGTCATCTTTCGGGCATGAATCTTTGTACAAAGGACTGACGAAATTGATTTCAAATTCCAATCAAGAGATATATTCAATGGTAATATCTAATTTCTGTTTAAAGTTTTATAGATGGAGTTTTTATAGTAAATTAAAATGAGCAAGATACCAATTTTAATTGTAATTTCTCCATTATATTCAACTTGAGTTCAATTCTTTTTATTGTTAAAATATATGTATATGTATATGTTTCTCCCTTTCTCGTTTATTTTCAAATTTTGATGCCGATGTCATGAAAAAGAACTATTTAATTAAATTTGGTTAGGAAAACCACGATGTGCATTAAAATGAAAGCAAGGAGAAAGAAAATTTGACTATTAAAGTTATTTTTTGTCATTTTAAGATATAACCATTTTAATAATATTAAAGTTTGGTGTTATAAGCAAAATTTGCAGTGTTAATATAATTACCATTTTACAAATTAAAAAATTATATACCAAACATAATTAAACGAATAATTGAGTCATTAAATGAGAAATTAAGCCAATTAATGGAGCTTAATTAAACGAGCTTTTTGGTTGATTTTTTGAAATTAAATCATTCATTTTGACTTTGGATTACAAGCTGCATAAAAAATCTAATGAATTTAATATATCATTGTATGTTTGTAGTAAAATATGTAATGCATGCTTCTTTGTTTCCACAAACCCATCCCTTTTATTTCTGTTATTAAATAAACATGAAATAAATTTTTTTAAAAAAAATTATTGCAGTCAACAAATGAGATAAGAAGTACAAGAACAAGATAGCCGAAATTATAAAAGGTAATAAAAGAACTGCAACAAATAAAATATGTGGACTAAAATAACCAAAAAATATAAAAAAAGATGAGGACCGAAAAATTAAAAAAAAAAACACAGTCTATAATTCATCTCTATCTCTACAGAAAGAGATTCACTATAATCATCTCCGAATTAGAGATGACTTTTAGAGATAGATTCGAGATGACCTTAACAAACTTAAAGCTTCTTTAAAGGTGATGCATAAATATATGAACATTAGTGTGCACCCATAACAAAAGATCCGTCTGAGTTCTCCTTATTGCTCCTAGAAAGAGCTATTCTCTTTGCTCATTTGTACACCATAAAGAAGCACTTAGAAAATGAGTAATGATCTATCGCTAAACTTTTGGCAGTATTATACTTTTAATGCCTATTTGCTGTTTCAGGCGGCATGCATCTAGTGGTAGAACATTTTCACGTAGAAAACAAATGAACATGAATGCTTGTTTAGACATCAACTTAAAAGCCATCAAACACGTAGGTAGAATCTTTCTTAAAAAACGCGTTAATCCTCGTGAAACAAAACTCTAGCAACTGCCCTGAGGATAAAAAAACAACAAAAGATTCCAATACATTGTCCTTCAAAGTTACTTGAAATCGTACAAATAAACCCTTTGTCGCCGGTCATGGACGGATTCGGGGCTGCGCCGGCACAAATTTCAGCCCATGTCAGCATGAAAACATTTTGAAATTCTATATAGAAAATTTTTAAAAATTTTATATTAGCCTTTGTCGAATGTTCTTTTTTTATATTACAACTCATGTCAGTAAAAATCGTAAATCTGTCCGCAGCCCAAAAATGCCCCTTAGCAAAGATGCTGCTGAGTTCTTATCTGTCAATTCAGCAACCATAACGCCTAACCAATTTTCTCTGCAAATAGATAGAACAATTAAACCTTAAAAAATGGAATTAGAAATCAAAAGATCCAAAGATCCTATGGTGAAAAGAGGAATTAGGCCTAGAAAAAGGACGAAGAAATCAAAATGCAAAAGAGCCTACAATTTGGGAAAAGAAATTGCTTATTGCGAATATAACCCATAACCCATTATTAATCAAAACAAAATTAAGAACCCATATGGAAAATAGGGCAATAAATTGCAACGGAAAATCGCCATAATATGCATGACGAAGATAAAAGTTTTTAACCCCTCCATTCTAAAAGATATTCTTTTTTTTCCTTTTTTAGTCGTCTTAAATTATATTCCTCTTTCTTAAATTAATTTTTTCAGGACTTTTAAGGTCACAGACTCAAAGTTTTGTGTCATGTATCGATGCGCACTTTATAGTTGTGATTTCCTATGTAGTGTATCTCGATAAATGCCACATGAACCTACAGTACGTATGGTATCAATACTATATAGTGTTAGATTGAGACTAGTTTTGGGTCCTACCAACTACGAATTATGTAGGTCTTTCTAACAATATATGGTTTGCATTCTTTTACTTTGCATCGCATTTTATTAAATATAAATCTTTACATACTTGTACTGTTATAATGACGCAAATGTATTGTACTTGTACTGATTAAAAAAAATTATCGTCTATAACTAACAATACTATTTATCACAATACTACACTACAAATTGTATAATAATATAATAATAAAAAATTTTAAAGGGATATAAAAATGCATGCGTTGCGAAAACTGACATTATAAATCTGGCACAGTTTCATTGGGGGTTGAAAAAAATGCCCATGTAATGATAATAAATTAATTGGTGCCAAATAAGAATATATGAATTTTTTATATCATAGAACTACTCATAATAATATCAATAAATTGTGAACCATAAGTATACAATAAATTAATAAGAATCATGAATCCACTCTGTTACAAACTCCATTGCGTTACATACATTATTATTTACATGTATACCTCTTTCCTTCATAAGAAAAGAAAAAGGAAAATAAATAAATCGAGTAAAACAAATTACACCACACCACTGGGTTAGCAACGGAATTTACATATATATATATATATATATATCTGTGTGGGCACGTGTTAATATTATTATTATTTTCTTTTTTCCTGGTATATATATAAACCATATAGTATTTCCCCTTTCCCAATCACCTTGGTTGAACTTCAATATAATTAAACTAAGGAAAGAAAAAACAAAAATCGTCGACAGGAATTCAACCTAATTACCGGGAACCTGTTGCTCCTGTGGCGGCAAAATCAGTGGCCTAATTTTATCCTTCCACAAATCGCCGAACACACTCGCATCTCCGCTCATCCTTTTCGCCTCCACCAACGACAAGCTGTCGGTCAGCCGGTAAATTTCAACTCTAATAACGAAATTCCCGTTTCGCCCCTCCAATTCCACACCAAATTCCTTCTTTCTTCGCAGTTTCACATAATTTGTCTTTTCACTCTTCACCACTTCCTCCACCTTTTCGATGACTTTGTCTGGCGTACCGGCCACCGTCAGACTCTCCACATCTGTCACGGCCGAATGTGTAGAGTCGAACAATCCTAGCAGATCCAAGCCGGAAGAGAAGGAAATTATATCAAATGCGTTCAAATGAACCAGTTGTTTGTCTTCTTCTTTGATCACAGAATCGAAATTTTCCTCAGTTTTTAAGGGTTTGATTCCGTTGCAACCTTTCCTGAACCACGGATCTCGCTTGATTAAATCGATTGTGATCCTCGTCGTCGGATTTATATCCAGAAGACGCATCAAAAACCGTTTCAGATCCGACGACATCCATTTCGGGCACCGGAATTCGCCTTTGTAGATCTTCCGGTACATATTCATTAAATTCGGGTCATTGAACGGCAAATACCCGGCAGTGAGGACAAACAATATCACGCCGGAGGACCACACGTCAATTTTCGCACCGTCGTAGCCTCTTTTGGCTAAAATCTCCGGCGCTACATATGCCGGCGTCCCGCAAAGCGTATGGAGAAGCCCGTCGGGGTGGATCTGCTCTGTTACGGCGCAGAGTCCGAAATCGGAGACTTTGAGATCGCCATTTTCGTCAATCAACAGATTTTCCGGCTTCAGATCCCGGTGATAAACGCCGCGGGAATGGCAGTAACTCAACGCGGAAATCAGCTGCTGAAAGTACTTCCGATCTCAAATCTTCGCCGAATCGACCTTTGGCCACTTTCGCGAACAATTCACCGCCTTTAACAAACTCCATAACGAAGTAAATCTTCGTCTTGGTAGCCAGAACTTCATACAATTTCACAATGTGGCGGTGATTCAATCGACTCATAATTGAAATCTCCAGATCGGTATTCTCCATGAGATTGGCATTATTGTTGAGCCTCTTCTTGTTAATCACCTTAATGGCTACGCTCTGGCCGTCTCTGAGATCTCTGGCGTGATAGACTTTGGCAAATGCCCCGCAACCAAGTAATTTACCGAGCTCGTATTTGTTGAACAAGGCATTCTCGGAGGTGAAAGCCATGGCGGCGGCGGGAGCCGGCGACCGTTCGATCTCTGGCATCTTCTCCACCAGAGATCGAAAGGAGAAGAAATTAGGACAGAACAGCAGTTACAGGTACAAGATACTTGAGAGGAATGTGATGGTTTAAATTGGGAATAATTGTTCAGTTTTTCAAGTGTGGTTCAGATTATAAGGCGGAATTGATACAGTAGATTTGACTTTTTAACGGTTTATAGATTCTTGAATTCCGCGGTCGAAAGGCGGGCTTCCCTCATTTTATTGTTTTTTTTTTTCCAAAATAAAATAAATTTTGAATTTTTTTAAAATATTCATACGCTTCTTAAAAGCGCGTTGCACTTATGTTATTATATTATTTTTTTCTTTAAGGGTGGCGCGGGACGGCGGTTGCACCTCCGTCGGCTAATCATTGAATTTCTTCTTCTTCGTTTTCCTTTTTTTTTTTTTTAAATTTCTTTGATTAATTAAGTGGTATTATTGAAATGATTATATATAAGATAAGTCTCTAACAGTTGTTATCTAGGATGATAAATAAAATATTTTGAAAATAATAAAATAAATTTTGATTTATTAAAACTATAAAGTTTTAATAAATGCAGAATAATGTATATACACGAACGCGCACACACACACATATAAACTGAAAGGTAAAAAATATAGAACCCATCTTTAGTTTTTTCCTTTTTGTTAAATAAAAATAGAATTACTATAAATGAAAGAGGACAGGAAAAAATGAACTACTTACAAGCTCAATTTAATATAGAAATAAAAATAGATAACAATAGGATCTAATGACGTGTAGAGAATTTTTGTAGTAGTTGAAAGTCCAACAAAATACGTGAATAAAGCAATCGATTGCTATTCCAAAGTAGAAATAATATATAATAACATAAATAAATAATCATCAAATATTCATACAACTCATTTTTAATAGAATAACATATATCATGTTACAACTTACAACTTGGTAAACATATAGAAAGGACAAGTATAATCCAACTAGGATTTTGAAGCTAGTCTAACCAATGAATGTATTTCAAAACATAGTAGAAATGACTTATTCTCAAAGGGAACGCATAATGTTTCAGTTATTGTAGTCTTACCACATTGATACTAGTCAATTCTAATACTAATTAAACACTGTTTGTATCGATGTGTCAAGATGAATATGTCAATAATATCCTTTAATAACGTGCTACTTTCACATCAAGCATGTTAAGATGAAAAATGTTCACATGGAAGTGCAATTTCCATTAGAATTTGCCTTCTATCTTATAGTTTGTTTCATCATTTTTATTCTCCCAATTTATAAATTTACTATTGCTGATTTGACATTTAATTTGACTACTGTTTGATTACAACTATATATTTCACATTTTTTTATATTTTCAATACACATACTATTTCTCTCTATATTATAAATTTCTTAAATAAATAAGATCAAACAGCGTCTTAGTCAAATTTGGAGTTTTTCAAATTTTTGGTTTGGAGCTTTAGTGGACGAATGTGCCGGAATCCCTAACCTGCAGGCATGTGTAACACGCGTTGGTTTTGATCTAAGAAGGTGCGGGGAACGGGGATCCCTAACTTGTGGGCATGTGTAATACGTGTTGGTTTTGATTGTCGACCAGGTGTAAAGTAATGAAAACAAAGCCAAACTCATTAAGGGCAATTCAGTCCGATCAAAAATAGGTGTCTAATTAATTAAAATATTAAAAAAAAAAAGCATATTTTATTCACACTATAATTTTTTATATCCACACACAATTTAATAGAAATGATAGTCTTTAATATACCAAAATTTTCAAGGAGAGTATTACTCTACCCTTAAAGAGAGTATACTCCCATATAGTTGCATGTAATTGGGGGTTAGGAGATTGAGAGAGAATAATACTCTCTATCGTCGGACTGCTTAATATACACCCATTGTTATATTTACATACATCAAATATCATCAACTTTTCATTTATGTCGTATTAATGATTTCTTTTGAAGATTTATGTTAATCTACTCCTAAACAAATAAATAATTCATTAAATTCTTGTTTTATTTCTTATTTCATTTTTTTTCTTATCTAAAAGACGATGAGCAAATAAAATTTTTACGCCATTTGTCTTAACATATTTTCTGAAAGAAAATTGATATAAACATATAAAATGTGCCGACATGTTAAAAATTGAAGATGAAAAATACTATCAAAAGATTATAAACATAATATGTAATTTTAAAACATTAGGGACCTTCAATGCAATTGATATGTTGTGTGATTAGTAAAAGATGTACTATCAATATAACTACCCAAATAAAAACTAAATTTTTACTCGTGTGTTGTACAGATAGAATTCTAAAGAAATTTCGTACACGGACACCTAGGGAAAAAGACCTAAAGTGAAAGACCAAATGGGAAACACTACCTCAAAAGGGGGAGAAAAATTAAGGGGTGGAAATCCTAACCGGTGGCTTCTATGAAAAAAAAAATGGGAGGCTTACATTGGTAGAATCTAAAAAAAAAAAAAAAAAATTGGTCCAGATTTATCTTCCACCACCATATTCAACCATTACATTATTTGGTTCAATGCAAAAAATTCAAAAATAAGGTTTTCCCACCTTACATTGTATGCATATGAACAAAAAGGGAGAGGAGTTTCCCCACGTTAATCAAGCTCTTACATTATTTGGTTCTAAGGAAAAAAGATTACTCCTTCACATTATTTGGTGGAAGTTGAACAAACGTGAAACACCCACATCTAGGTTTTTTCCCCAACATTAATATTGCTCTAATTACCTTACCAGAACCATCAACACCAGATCTTGATTGGATTTGCAGAAGAAATTCTCAAATACTTAACCCTATTCCATTGGCCATTGCATGAAGAGTGTTCTAAGAAGGTAAGCAAGATTGTACAGAATTGGAGGAAGTGGAAAAAGAGCCAGTTTGTCGTCTACTCAAAAGATAATAAAATGTTTGTGGTTCCTCGATGTTATTTGAATCACCCTAGTTTCAGAGTCTTGTTGAAATAAAAATGATAGTAAAACAATCTAATCTAATAATTATTAATCAACAATCTAACAAAACTAGACGTCACTAACAATATAATAATATTTTTTTACCAAAAACAACATATATGGTAAACTATTATCACAGCAAATAATGCAACAACTCCTATGATAAATTAACAACAGGTGTACGACCTTTTTAACTATAACTTCTCTGATTATGCTTATTGTGTCTACTTGGTGTATGTGGTACTGGAATTACAAATCTTGCATGTTGAAGTTTCATTCGCCAGCCGTACGTTTAATAAACATTCAACCAAAAAAAAAGGGTACCAACTAAAAGGATTTAAAAAAAAAATCATATTACGTGTACAATACAATGTTTATGTATGTGAGCACACAATATGGATAAACTCATGTACCACCTCTTCCTTTCACATGTTATCCTTACCATCCGGTGGGAATACAATGCATATCACTGTAAAAACTATGAAAATTAAAATAACAATCAGATGTTACACACCATATTACGTCACAATATAAAGAATTAGACCGTCTTACTTCATATATGATTAAACAATTTGACGTTGCTCTCACTCTCGAAGTTGTCACTTTTACCCAAATAATTCAGAACAGATTTGTAGATGCAGACATTGTCATTTGTTGACCTATTTTTAATGCTATTTGTATATTTCTAGAACTTTTTTAGGATTTTAAACACGAACTTCATATAACTGTTGTTAGGAAACATTGCATCCAGTAAAAAAATGCTGCAACATTACCACAATTCTATCTTAGAAAAATAAAATAAAATCAAATCAAATCAAATAACAACAATTAGTTAGATTCACAGAATAGTCATAATTCATGTAATTGCAAAAATCATGAAGAGGAATTCATGCAAGACAATTCCATATTATTAAAATATATATATATATATCAATCAATTAGATTAATAGAAAAATAGTCATAATTTATGTAATTTTAAAAATAATGAAGGGGAATTCAGGCAAGGGGTAAAGAAGAAGTCTCAATCTAGTACTATATGGTATGACACTATAAGGTGTCATATAACCAAGTGGTGTGTATCTGAACACGTGACATGGGAACCACAACCACGTGACGTGTCCCTACACATGCGACGTGACCAGATGACACCATATAGTGCTTTACATTGAGTGTTAGATCAATTTTAGATAAAGATGTGACATTGTTTCTAAGAATTCTATTTAAAACAATTGTGCTTAAGGAATTTAGAAGCAGAGCATCAATATTGCTAATGTATCTCAACCCTTAAGTGTAGAAGAAAATTTCTATATATCAGACTCCACAACTCAACTATATTACAATACCTATGCCATTCAAAAGCTCACTCTAACCATGGTTAGATATTTCATACACATCACAAGAAGCATGGCAATGAGTCATAATCTAAGTTATGAATATCCCTACTGTTAGCAATAGAAATATTTAACTTTCCTAAGCATCAAAGCGCAATAACCAACAAGACAATGAAAAACACATAAGTTATTGTTCCAATGAAAATTGTGAAAGATCCTTCCATCTCTTTAGCAAAACAAAATGCAGATCAAAATTACACTATCAAACCATTACATTCACTAAAAAGTACAAATAAAAATACAAATACTAACCCCAACATCTCCTCTAGTGGCTCACAAGTAAACATAGTATCGGGAAAAAAAATCAATCAATCATAACTCACCTCTCCAGAACCACAATAGACCGGCAAAATCTAATTAAATGCAATATCAGAAAACTAAAAGTCACAATCAAATATCAATGTGTTTTTTTCAATGTTAAGCATATGTTTGTGTGAGCCGGAAGCTATACATGTTGCCGGCCCATGTACAACCGTATGAAACATTGAGTTGTCTTTCATAACTCAAATATAAACCCATGTTGCTCATAAGTATTCCCTGCCATATACTCTGTAACATGGAAGCAAAAATCCTCAAAATTAAACATATATGGCTGTCCCTACTGAGAATTAAAGAGCTTCAATCAATTAATATTTGTAAAAGTTTCGAAAAGAAAAATTGAGAAACACTCTTTGATGCCCCAGAGTTGACATATTCTAAGATGTGAACAAATGAAGAAGGAATTTTACCTCAGTCACGTGGAGTGCCTCTAAGTCCTGGTGTTTCAACATTTGCCTCTAAGTCCTGGTGTTCCAACATATTTATTAAAGCTGCAA
Organism: Nyctanthes arbor-tristis; assembly: GCA_963692815.1. NCBI lineage: Eukaryota > Viridiplantae > Streptophyta > Magnoliopsida > Lamiales > Oleaceae > Nyctanthes > Nyctanthes arbor-tristis. Next base: position 2,961 of record CAVNYN010287608.1, on the reverse strand, counting down.
AGATGAAAACCAATTACCATTAGCCATTAGGATAAAGAAAAACCATGGAGCTGTTCATAAACTTCTTACTGAAAAGTTAGTTCAAACTTTTCTCAATTGAGAAGAGAAAGAATTCATACCCATTACTTGTGAATCATACCAAGCATGAGTGATTTGGAAATTGGGGAACCATTGACAACCATCAAAACTGTTGATCTTCGGCGTGGCAGGAAGGTCAATAATGAAACGTAAAACTTGAATGAAAAGGGAAGTAAAGAAAGTAACGATGTGATAATTATCATGCTAATTTAATAATTAGCTAAATCAGAATAAGAGGCTAACAATAGTTTTCAGATTTAATGTCTCATAAACAATATCATAGAAATTAGAGCCACCTAACTGAATATTTAGTAGAAACTAGTAATTATTATTGAGTTGCAAATAAATTAACATTGACATAACAAGAATTGTTTCCAAGTAGACAGCTTTATGTTCAAGAGATTAAGCTCTCTTCATTAGAAGCATTGACTAACAATAAGAATACATATTACTACCCGTTAGGAGTTTATTTTCATTTCAATATTATTCACCTGCGTTCAACACCCACCGTTCCTAAAATCCACAAACAATAATTTCACTTTCCCATATTCTAAGAATTTAACAAATCTAATTACACCTTTAGATTACAAATTTCCACATTAAAAAAATGAGAGTTTTTGAATTATTCTAGAATACTCTTCTTTAATATATACATGATTTCTATAATATCATAAAGCAACTATGAAATCTCAATCCAGAAACCACAGGCGGAGGAATTATTTCTATTCCCAAAGCCTTTCACCAGCAAAAGAAATCAAACCGGCGAAACATGAAAATCTTACTGTCCTTGATAACTGTGTTCCATTTTCCGGCCAATAGGAACTTTTTTCGATGCTTCTGTGTCAGCCCCAATGCAGTGACTGATTCAATGCATAATTCGTAATCCAAAAATTGGAAAAAAAATAATAAGAACAACAAAAGAATTAAAATCAAAATCTAAAAATACACTTAAATTTAAATATAAATCAACCAAACAACAAAAGCAAATACTCGAATACATACACTTGTATTAGTCAGAATTTGTGCATAAATGAAATACACTACTGGTGAAAAATATATTAAGTGGTATATACCAATACCGAGCGCGGAGGAGAAAGAAAATTTTAGAATGCAAGCATCTTGAAATTATAGTTTCCATATCACAATGGACACTATCAAGGAATACTATATCTCAATTAGCCCTAAAATTTTGGGAATCAAAATAGAAAGGTAGAAATCGAAAAACCCGAAACCGTGGCATACAAGGTTTTAGATGGATGTTTGTACTCACTAAGAGAAACATTGAAACAAGAAGCGCCGATTTGGAGAGGGATTACTCAATCATCGTCGACTGGAGAGATAAAGCTTCCCATCTTTCCAATGATGGAGCTAATGAAGGCCATTGGATTCTGGTGGGACGATAACGGGTGTCAAATTGGGTCAGGCCGGAATGAAAGTCGTGCGCTCCAAATGAATTGTCTCAGATGCGGGCAGGAAAGACTGCAATTTAGTGCTTATGACGCCAGAGAACTGATTCTGATTGTGCCAGACAAAAGTGAATGAAGAGGGGGGGGATGAGTTTTGACCACCCGCTAAATGTCTGACATAAATATCTCATTAAATATACACTTAGCAGGTGATATTGAATAATTCATGTATATGACAATTTATATGGGACAACTCGCAGATAAATTATTTAATTATCACTCGCTATATGTGTGTATCTGGCGAGTCATCAATTTTAGGGAAAAATCAACCTTTTCCATTAACTAATTTGGCGGTTTAAGAAAATTTCTTTAAGTTACAAAATAGCAATGACATTAGAAATACAATTTAAAAGCCTTACGGGTATTAAAAATGAGCACCTCTCCCACGGGGACGGCGCCACATTCAATTAAGGGATTGTTTGGTACATTTTATTTTTATAATTTATAAATTCACATATTATTAATTTGACAACTACTCAACAATCATCACACATTTCAAATATTAATTAAATCTCTACCACTCATTTTCACTTATTATAAATTCTCTTTATAAATTGATTTTATAAATATAACCAAACGGGTCCTAAGATTCTCTTCATTACCTCCTTAATTCTTTGGACTCTTTCCAAGAGATATGGTCTTTTTTATCAACAAAATTTTGATACCCTTGAACTACCATACTTTATTCTTATCAACTAATCAGAAACTTAGACGTAGATTTAAAGACCTAAACTTGTTCTTAAAGAGATAATACTACATAGTACATATCCAGCCTCATCTCATATACATCTCCTGTCCACCCTATTAAAAAATAATGCTATATAACACAAGCGTGTGCTCTTCCGATCTCATCTAATGTGGCATTAAATGATAACTAAAATCAAATAAATAAATAAATAATTCATTTAATTCAACTTATCATTTAATGTCACCTTGATATGGTGTCAAATATCAGTAGTACTAAATGGTATTACTCAAATATTTATATTTTGTGACGATTTGTTTCTATCACTATGTGTAATAAGTAATTTAATGGAGTGAATAACATTATAATCTTGGGCTAATGTAATAAACCAAAGATCTGGGCCCTTGTAATATCAGGCCTGAAGCAACCTCCCAGTTTGCCTTAAAGAAGGGACAGCCTGGCGGATACATGGGATGAAATGAAATTCAACTAAAAGAGCTACTTATCCCTTGTTTCCACATGTCTTCACGCCAGCTATGCTAACAGTATGGTCGGTTTTCCATAGGGGAAAAGAACTGTTCGCCTCAAGCTCCCGGTTAAGGAGGTGAATTTTCGTGTTAAGCTAAACTGTTATAAAATTAAAAGAACTCAAGACAATATTGAAGAAATTGAGAAGATCAAAAGAAGAACTATATAGAAAAAATTTTCACTCTTTTATTGATGGATAAATAA
>CAVNYN010287606.1:17163-44582 GCA_963692815.1 Nyctanthes arbor-tristis | reverse complement strand
CCCAAAAAAAAAAAAAAAAAAAAAGGCATTGCCATGATAATTTAGAGCTTGTTTGATTCTCATTATTTGTTTAGTATTGGGGATTATAATGAGGAAAGAGATGGAATATGTATTGAAAATATAGAAATGTTTGAAATATGTTATTACAATTGAGCAGTTGTCAAATCAGTGGTAGATAAAATTATAATTGAGGAGAATAATAAGAATCAAATAAGCTTTAAATTACCATTATTATTAAGTTCGATAGAATGCATAGAGACGACAACTTACAACCCGAAACCCCTTATCCCCGAGTACCCGTCTTGAATGCATGCCTCGTTAACTATCAGGGTGCAAATATTGCTTAACGGGGGAAGGGACAGGTATGTGATGCCCTGACCTGACCCGATCCAATAACAAGTTTTTTTTTTTTAATTTAAAAAAAAATAAACAAGGAAAAAATCAAACCCAAATTCTTGAGTTAAACGCCAAGAGTCTAACCACTACACTAACTCCTTTTTTTTGGGACAACTATTTAAATATTTTTATAAGTTCTTATTATATTAGAATTTTAAATATATAAAATAAATACAAACTTATCCCGTTAATAAGTTCTTGTTATATCAGAATTTTAAGATTCACATTGAGAAATGTTGTATTTTTGTTTCATTTTATATAATTTTGTTAGCTATTAATAGTATTCATTTTTTGATGAGATTGATATCATTTGAATGATTTTTTATATAGTTTCCATTTTTTTAAAATATTTTTTTAAGATTTTCTAAACAGAGCGAGTAACGAGTACTTTTCTCATACTCATTCGGAGCCACTCCATCCCCAATCGGGTTTGGGGTAGGGGCAGGGGAAGGCGAGCCCACCCCGTTACCATTTGTAAGTGCACGGATGGGATGCAAGTTATATATGGAAATATAAATCGGTAATCTTTTTTTTTCTTTGAAAAAAGAAGCTTAATTCTCATTAAATATCGAATCATTCATTACATCATGATTTAATAATTGTTGTAGCCATGACATGGGCACATTTAAAATGCATGGACTACTATGGGATCGAGCACGTCATGTGATTCTAAGAAGGAATAAAAATGTGATATAATAGTAAATAACATTTTCGCATAATACAATTGTATTGAATGATGATCACTTGAATATTTTTATCACTAAATAAAATTTTATCACATCTATAATATTATTTATTTATTATGTCTTTTCAAAATTTTCCGTATGACATACTTGTTGTGTTACCTACAATCCCCATTTAAACATAATAGTTCAAGTGGGAAGATTCAACCACATTCTATGAAGTCTATTAAACACTATACATGGTGTCGTGTCTAAAGGATTATGTGACAGAATCTCATTAGACACATTAAGAGATGAGTCATCTAATGTGTCTAATGAGATCCTACCACATAATTTATTAGACCCCATAACATGATATCTAATGGATTCTTTAGAAAAACCGGGAAAATTCATCTATCTTTATTATCGTATGATCCATCTTCAGCCTGTAGCTACATATTCATTTCCCTAGTGTTATATGTCATTTGATTGACATAACTTAATAACTATGCTAATTTTTTTTATGGAGACCATGTACACACATGGCCACATGGTTTTAATAGGAAAATTAGAATAAAATTGAGCTATTACATACACATATACAAATATGGCCGTTAATCCTGTCACATGCTAAAATATTCATAAAGGTTTAAAGATTACCAAATGCATACTCCAACGGAGGTTTATTAACCGTGGACAAGCTATGAGTTTGATTGACGTTAGGTTGATAAAAGGCCCAAAAAAGGGGTAAATTTCATGAATATTAACCCACGTGCCAATTTATGTTGGTAGTCACCCTACCAGTTCCGATCTAACATCATATATTATAACACCATATGATCATATTGCGTGCATCAAGAGGCGTCACATAGGAAACCACAATCATGTGATACACCTCACATGACTATATGACACCACATGATTTCATACATATATGGTTTAATATTATTTTAGTCACCCTACTTACATCTTTGAACAATCATGACTTAGAGTTAATTTTTCATTTCGTCTCTAACATATATAATTAATTTGGTCTGGGGTCTTTAAACCTTTTTCGGACTTGCTGAGTCTCTAATTTTCCAATAATTCGCACAATTGGTTATTTTTCACAATCTCCGTCAATTTTTCTGTTAAATCCCTATTCAAATTACTATTTTTTTTATACAATTGAGGGAGTTTTAGAGAGGGTATAGACTCGAACCTAAGATCTCGTCTTGATAAAAACTGCTATTTACCACTTGAACTATTACCCTTCGTCTATTCAAATTATCATTATAACTCTTATATTTTTAAATTTAAAAATAAAAAGTTTAAAACAAAAACTATATATCTAAAAATTTAAAAAATAAAAAGGAAAAAGGAGGAGACCCTTGTGCTTTGCGCTGCTTCCACTTCCAACAGCACCCCCTTTTTTTCTTTAAAAATTATATATATTCTTTGTTTTCAAACTTTTTCATTTTTTTATTAAAAATATAAGGGAGATAATGATAATTTAACTAAAGACTTAACGGAAAAATTAATAAAAACCATCAAGAAAGACCAACTGTGCAAGTTATTGAAAAGTTGAGGACTCAGCAGATAAAAAAAAAGGTTGAAAATCTAAGCGATACTAACAGCAAAGGTTAGGGGACAAAATGTGAAATTAATCCTTGCACTTAATTTATTGTATCAAATGATAAACAAACTTTATTTGTGTTTCTTACCATTTGTATCCAACCAGACAAGAATGACAAATCGAAATAAGATTATCTCATTGGAAATAAATTATATGTTTATTTGTTAATATCGGTGCCATGTTATCTTTATTTTAAACGTTTACAACCACAGGTGAAATTGACATTACATAAGTTGTGACATTTTTGGAATTAAAAGTGAAGCATAATAATTCAACAATGAAAATTACTTCAATTCAATTCAATAAATGTTAAGATATTTAGCTACAAGACCCTCTCATACAAAATAAGTAACTAAAACCCATCACGCGTCACAATTAGCCCATCCAACACTCCCACTGGTGCTTAATTGAAATCTGACTAATTTCGATACAGTTTAACTAAAAGGAATTAAAAACAAATATCCCCAACAACATACCATAATATTTTAAATGTCGTTGGAATAAGAGAAGAAGCTTTTCTAATTTTGTATATCATGAGGACCATTTGAAATTGAAATATTGCTGATGAAATTTCACTCTTGGTTGTAATATGAAACATACAATTAGGAGAAAAAAAGATAGAAAGAATCCGCTTACTTGATTAAAGAAAGAATCATTTACGCATTTAGTTTAGAAATGAACATAATGTCCAAAATAATTCTTAGACTTTTTTGTCAAAAGTAAATTAAATACAAAAAAAGCAAAAACATTTAAAACATTCATTTATCTTACTGTCCCACTCGAAAATAATGCGCAATGCAATTTTTGTTGCTTTTGACAAGTGTCATTATCAATAATCAAGACATATAATATTCATTTATCATGTTATTATCAACCTTAAAAGGTAACCACTTTTCTTTCATTTTGTCAAATGTAACAATAATAAATAAATAAATTATAAAGACGTACATGACATTTATTATGGTTTCCAATATGATTCTCTAATTATAATAAGGTATTGAAAGAAATAATGTTTACCTCCATTGACCATGAAAATATCATAAATAAATTTAACTCAGCCATTTCCATACTCATATTTTTCTATTTACGTATGTTCCCTCGAGATCAAAGTAAAAAAACAAAAGCTAACATTTAGAATTGGAAGGTAGATATCTATTGTATTTAGAATGTTTCACCCAAATGGTTAATGAATATTTCTTTACCATTCCGTAAATTGAATCTTAACCTTTCATTTTATGAATTTTTTCGTCTGCAACATTCTTATTGCCAAACGTTACCTAACAACGCAAAGTTCTGCATGCTCTATCTCTTCAATCCTACCTTTTTCTGCCTTTTTAACTATGCATTTAAACTCAATTAACATGTGTTTATCTTGATTTAAGAACCCAGATAAGTGTGGAAGTATAGGATAGCATTTTCAAATAAAATCATCATGAGAGAATCTCTCTACTGATCTTTTTGGTTATTATTATTACTAATTTACTATTCCCTTAAAAGGTTTTTTCTGTTTACAATACTTTTCCATTCAAATTTGGAACCGAATGCTCCAATTTCCATTCTTTTAGGTGGGTGGGTGGGGGAGGGTGTGTGTGTGTGAGAGAGAGAGAGAGAGAGAGAGAGAGAGAGAGAGAGAGAGAGATCCTAGGAATTGAATTTTCCGAATTTATTGCATGGGTGCTGTGCGATTATGTAAACAGCAGCAAATACATTTCTCTCACTTAAGATTTGACATTTAGTATCTCAAAAGCTTTTGGAAGTTTTCAACGAAAAAGTTTTATCTGCTAGCCTTGTAGGTTAAGTTTGATGCACAAAGACCATATAGCAGAAGGACATACAAATAAAAGTGTTGAATATTTTTTGCAGTAATGTGATTTCAAGGACATACCAGAGGAGCCAATTTTTAACCTTGCAAGTAGGTCCTTGTTGATTCACACTGGATCGTTTCCAGTACTGATAAGAACAAAGTCATGCAGAATATCAATCCATGGATCCAGTGATACAGGAGAAGCCAATTTTCCAGAGGTCTAATGGTATTCCGGCTGACGTGTCAGGGAATCAGATGGAATCGACAAATTGGCACGAACTACTTGGACTTTATTCTGGGTTGCTACAAGACAAGATGGCCTGTAGTGAGCATCAGAATTTCAGACCAACTCATCTCATGGATCTAACTCACGAGGAGCATGACCATCCAGAAGTCAGTGCAGTAAAGAGTTTCACCGGCTCTGTACAGGATTCACTCAATGATAGTCCTCTCTGGGATGTGAATTCTTTTGCAGAATTACCTGGGAAGAAAAATGCTTTGTACACATCCCCTGCAAAGAGCACACCAACCAAAAAAATTTGCGCCCTGGACAAGCCCATAATTCTTGGTTCAAGTTCTCAGGTTGAAAGCAACTGGACAGGCCGCAAAGCTGCCCGCTTGATACACAAGGAAAATTGCATATTGCATCCAGACCAAGATATAAGGGGCTACAGCCTGCAACATTTCCTGAACGGTAAGCATATGAAAATTTGAATTACATTTATACTATGTTCTGTAAGGTGAACTGTATAGTACTAGACAATATTAGAAAAGAAAGAAGCTGTTATTGTATTCACAGTACCCCCAGTAATTTCAAGTGGCTAAACTTCAGTTGACACTAACATCCAGGAAAATGAAATCATTTTAGCAAATATAGAACCTACAGGTTAAGACCTCATAAAACATTTGCCTTAGAGATGTTAAGGAACAAAACAAATCATTTCAAATTTCCACATGCTTAACGTCTTATATCCATATTCCTTGTATCTTGAGCCATTTTTGGGTTAAAAGATCTATTAGTCACTCAGCTTATAGCAAATTTGGTCCTGGAAAAAAAAAAAAAAATCCGTTGACCACTTTCAAACAAAATAATATTTGGGGGCTAACATGAAAATTCAGTACAAGCGACTAACACGATTTTCTACCCCAATTTTATCAAATCATGGAAAATGCTAACATAAGCAAATTTTCATATAGAATATACTTGGAGCTTAATCACAAATTGTCTTATTGATGGTGTACTCTGACGTTTTTTTTTTCAGTCCCCTACTGGCCCAATTATAACCTGAATTTACCGCCAAGATCTGAACCTAGTGAATCCTCAAGTGGAATCAGCTCCATCAAATTAGGCCCAGCAACACCAGATAAACCAAGGCAGTTGAGCTATCACCTAGCCAGTATAACACATTTTTCGAAGGAAAACGTATTGAGCCTGGAAAAAGATGAGCACAAAGAAACATGCCAACTACCCAGGGATGTTTTTCCACAGCTAACTAAAGTACCACTTTTGTTGACGGACAAAACCTCAAGCCCAGAAACAGATAAGCAGGAAAATGTTGAGAGATCTCAACTACTCCAAGATGTCCAGGGGAAACGTCATGACACTCTTGAAAAACAGATCAGAAATATCATCTGCAGGCACATTGTTTCAGGAAAAGAACGTTTATGAGGATGGAAATCATGGAGGAATCGATCTGAACAAGACACCACAGCAAAAACTGCCCAGAAGAAGAAAACACCAGGCCAAGATAATTGTGGAACAGAAACAAAAAGCACTCCAAAGCCTGTTCTGACAAACAATAATCCTCCCAAACGAGATCCTTCCAAGAACAGGAAACATGTGCTGCAAAAGGATAGCAAAAGCTTTAGTAAACTGACTGATGCAAAAGATGGGCTCAAAGTCACTAATGTTTTCTCTTCAATAAAATCATGTAGTGAAGTATTAAACATTGGATTGAACAACAAAGTCAGAAAGGAAAGCAAGGACAGAACAGGTATAAACCAGGCAGATACTGAGAATGGAGATAAGACACCTTTCAAATATAACTTGGATTATCAAGATGCAGAAAGGTGCATGAGATTCAATACGCCATTTAAAACATCTGAAGTGAAGGAAGGATTTGAAAAAGAATGTAGTTTAGAGAAACCTCAATCAGAGAATTTTTACTGTTCCATCCATTCTTCATATCGAATTTTGCCTCAAGTGTCATTACCTCTTTCTACTGCAGTGCCACCAAGTACAGCCAAGGACCATAGTTTGAATGTGATAGCAAAGATTTTGAATATGCAAAACGTCAAAACAAACTTAAGAGGCGTCCAGAATGGATACAATCAGATAAGTCAACGCATCACCGGAGGAGTAGCCCAGCTTGTCTTTGAAGCAAATTGCACTAAAGCAAAGGTTGATAGAATGCAATTGGTGTCACAGAGTAGGTCTCAAAATCCAGAGGATTTAGTGGATAGAAGTGACAAAAAAGGATCAAAGAGAGAATTTTCGGACACTCAGCCAACAAATTCTGAAACTGCCAATACAAGCTCTCAACAATTGTCCCATAGAGTTTCTAAGACGGGCAGGCATAGCACTAAAAGCTTTGAATTATGGCAACAAAGATCGGAAATTTGTAAGAAAAAGAAGGTTGAGGGTAAATTTGAACGAACCTTATCATGTATGCCCTCTTGTACTACAACCAACAATGATTGCTCAAGGCCGGTTGAAGGGAGAGGTATTGACAGTGACTGTGTGAATAGTTCCATATCACGCCTGAATTTTGAATTACTAAAATCTGACCATGAACGAAATAGCACCTATAAAATGTCAAAAAATGGAGTTGACAAGGTCATAAATACAATTAAGCAGCAACATACATCATCAGAAAAACATTTTTATGCAGAAATTGCACAGAAGAAATCCCATCAAATAATTGAAGCAATAAGTATGAACCATACTGCAGTTTCTAACTGGAATCTGAAGGCTCCATCCAAAAAAAAAAACCCGTCTTGACTCAAGGAAATCAAAGTACAACTGCTGTTATGTCAATAACGAAACAGACTGCTGAACCAGCATTCACCATTGAAAAAGAGCTTGAGAAAGTGGGCAAGAGTGAACAAAGGCGAAAAAATTTCTCTGATGAACCTGCCGGTACCGTCTGTTGAGAGAATGTTATTCTGTGATCAACTTGATTTACCATCTTAATAAATTATTTGAACATTAACAGAAGATATTGTGTTATTGTATAGGCTTACAGGATGAAAAGAAATATATTATTTCAGTTGATGAAATTACAGATCGTTTGGAAGTTCTACACATCACTAAAAATGACAAGGGCATTTACAAGGGACAGCAAAGTGCACTTGTTCCACACAAAGAAAGTAGCGTAATCGTTCTACATGTAGAATTCAATCCATTCAGGAAACTTAAGCCACGGCCAAAAGTGGATCTCGATCCTGAGACTAACAGATTATGGAATCTTTTAATGGGGAAGGAAGAAAGAAAGTGAGAAGGCAGAAAAAGATAGATGAGGACACAGAAAAAAAGTGGGAAGGAGAAAGGGAAATGTTCTGTGGGCGAGTAGACTCATTCATTGCACGGGTGCATCTAGTTCAAGGTATTTGCTTGCAGAAAAGAAAAGTGATATTACAATTTTTGATACCGTGCTTATGCTAGTCATTTATGGATATATATATATATATTATACTTCATTTAATGATTCTTTAATTCAACCATAATGATAGTTTTAGCACACTCTGTTAGATACACAATGAGTTAATTTTTCAATAAAGATCAAAACACTCAGAATACGAGATAAAGGAAAGCAATATCTGGATTTTTTATTTATTGAACATATACTGAAGACAGCAAGTATTATGTCAGAAATTGACCAGTAGCTACTTGTAATAAGAAACATAGTTATACAAGAAACAACTATTGACAACATTGTAGGGGTATTAAAATGGCAAGTTGGACCTTTTATTTTTTTGCCAAGCTTGGCTCTTCTTGCCTACATTTTCTTCTTTTCTTAATGTGTCTTCCTATTTTCAGCAAGCGGTTTGGTGAGCCAGCTCGGCGAGCCACAAGCATGAAGCACCTAGCTTAGAAAATATTTTCAGGCTTGCATTTGCAATTCACGACTCAACAACAGAAAAATTGCAAACCGAAACAAGGGGAATAATAGTGTATCTACCCACAAAATTAACATTTCTCCTACTATTCCGAATAAAAGCAGTTCCACTTACCAGGCCAGCTGTCCATTCATGGTCTCCATAATCAGGGAACTAAACCAAATCCCAATTAAAAACACCCATGTCAAATCAAAGGCAGTTGATAGAAAACTTGCTCAAAAGACGAAGGCTGCGAAAACTTAAGATAACCTGAAGATTAGGTGTTTTACGTACGCTCCTGATTAGTTATTAGTGATGCACTTAGCAATGCAAATAACCTAGGTCGGAACGCAATCTTTGTGTAAAAGATGGAAAGAAGAAAATTGGATAAGCCTCTAACAGCTTTATTGCCATTTCTTTTTCATGAGAATTATATGAATGCCTGAGTCATACAAAATATTAACTAAAAACCAGTTATAATCTTGATTTACCTTATTAAATGCATGAAGTGATGGTTACATAACCTGAAACAACACATAGATTTTTTTTGGAGGAGATAGACGGTTCTCCAAATGGAATGGATCGGTTGTAGACTCTGTGATAGGAGTGTTTCTAACACAGAATGTTTCAGATCATCTTTCAAGGTAAAATTTATATCCCTAGTGGAATTCTTAAGAGTGAAACCAGATTAATAAATCAGAGGTAACTATCGCTGTAATGGTCTCCCCATTGCATGCAGCTCCGCCTAAATGTCTCTTGCAGCCAAGTTCCCTCTTCAACCGACAGCTATAAAGCCCACAGGCTTGCAAAATGGTTGGTGCCCTTTGGTTGAAGGACAGGTTCAAACAAATTAGAGCAATTCTAGGGAGACATGAAATGGGGACATTTATAAGTGACATTCTTATGTGGCACACATTCATTGGGTGATGATTACATGGCTACTTTTTCATCATCCAATACAAGTACCTATAAATGTCTCCATTTCATGTCCCCCTAGAATTTTTGAACAAGTTATCCTGGCAAAAAACAGAACCCATGACCAGAAAATTATAAGGATTTACAACTTCAGCTACATAACATCCAATGAATCATCTGAACACAGCACAAAAAATGTCATGATAGGGACAGAGAGTTTTTTAGTCAACGAGCGTAATAGGAAAAAAGAGAAAGATGTCTTATCATCAGAGAGTTTTCCCGTGTCTTTCATATTTCAAGCCACTGACTCAGAATACGAAGATCAAAAAAGTAAATGCAATCTCAGAAAAAATCAGAGTCCTAAAATTTTCCAACAGGCTAAAACGATTGCAGCATTCCAGGAATATCAGTATCAAATGATGGGAAGTTCATTTCCAGATAAGAGATCCCCCTTGCTTGACAACCAACAAGTAGAAAACCCAGTGACTAATACCCAAATCCAAGATTGGATAGTGGCAATATACTGTATTATTATCCAATAAGTTCCAATGGCGAACTACATCATCAGAGACATTTTGCTCTGTCCCATCATCACAGCTCTAATACAACAGACTTGGAAGAATGGGAGGCACGTTTCCTTGGACGTCCAGGCAAGGAAACCATATGGTCAGTGCAAGACATGCAGGTAAGGATGTGGGACAGAGTGCAGAAATTAGTTTCTACGACCAGGAGACTGGAATACCAAAATTTCGAGACCCAGTAGTGGACCTTACTGTTACTAGAGTGCATCAGGACCAGCAAATTACTTTGCCAGCCAGGTTATACGCCATGCATTCTGTTGACCACAACTAAAAATGCAGGCATGAGTCATTTGAGCCCGGATGTATTTTTCTGAAAGAACCAAAAGACTTGCTGAATTACTCATTGAATAAGAGAAAATTATTGCAGATAATCTAAAACACCAGGAGAATGGAACTAAAACTAAAGGAGTTGAGCCAGTCACTTCTTTGAGTGAACCATCCAATTAGATAGGCACCAAAACCTCAAGTGCAAGAAGGAGAAAGGTTGAAAAAGACAGAAGAGAAGCATTTAATTGGGATAGCCTGATAGAGCAGGTTGAGTTGAAGGCTGGACGGAAAGAAAGAAACAAGGAAACACTGGATTCTCTGGACCATGAAGCATTAAGGAAGGCTGATGTTCGTGTTATTTCTGAGACAATTAAGGAAAGAGGAATGAACAACAAGTTAGCAAAGCGAATTAAGGTATCACGAATAAATGACTCACATGCTCCTTTAAAACTGTCTCATATATGAAAGAACCTAAAACCCAAGGGCGAACTGGTTGCATGTTTTGCAGGATTTTCTAGATCGACTGATTTGAGAACATGAAAGAATTGACCTAGAATGGTTGAGAGATGTTCCACCAGAGAAATCTAAGTAAGTTTTCTAAAAGAAATCCATTCATGTCTCCATCAAACTTCCTTATACATCTCCAACATCACAGTCCAAATTCAATTAAAGAAAATGTCTTGCAGAGATTACCTATTAAGCATACGAGGTTTAGGGCTAAAGAGCGTGGAGTGTGCACAACTCTTAACACTGCATCACCTTGCTTTCCCAGTAAGGCTGATAGACATATGGATCTATTGTACCTCACAAGGAAAAAGAACTGTTGCACTAACTATTCTGTTAGGTCGACACAAATGTCGGACGAATTGCTGTGCGAGTTGGCTGGGTTCCTCTCCAACCACTTCCTGAATCACTCCAATTGCATCTCCTTGAACTGTGAGTGTATATTCTTTACAATCAACAAAAATATTTGTTAAATATTTCTAATGCTATATTTGTCCCATGCAGATATCCCTTGCTGGAATAAATACAGAAATATCATTGGCCACGTCTCTGTATGCTGGATCAGCAAACTTGTAATTTACTTGCTCAGAATGACTGGCGTTAATTAGAAATTGGAAGAGATCGGAAGTCCATCTTAAACATTCAAAATCAAAAGTCAAAGTCAGTCAGGACATACCCATAAATGTTTCACTGATTAATATATTATGGAACCGCAGGTATGAACTACACTACCAAATGATAACATTTGGGAAGGTACAACCTCACACTGTTTAGACTTTAGAGCGCATTTTTATGTCATCAAAAATAATTCACACTGACCATGTTGAAAGGACGTTTTTAACAGGCAACTTTTTTAATACCTAATACAGGTATTCTGCACAAAGAGAGCCAAATTGTAATGCACGCCCAATTAGAGGAGAATGCCGACATTTTGCCAGCGCTTTTGCAAGGTTAATCATCCATCTCAATAATCATATAGACTTGTAAATCAGTATAAAGCTTATCAAAAACTGACTGTGTGTAGATTTTGATATACATGCACAACAAAATGATTATACATACATTTGGTACAGTGCAGGGCTTGCCGTTCCGGGACCAGAGGGATGTACAGTCAATTCAGAGGTACCAACATATGGGGATGAAAACTCTGACATAACAGTAAGGCCTATGCCACTACCTACATTGGAGGATAACTTAAACAGAGAATCAGGTTAGAAATGGGATAATCAAACTCAATATAGAACAATTCACAGCAAACTTACAAGGTTTTAATCAAGAACAGCTCAGAAATGCAAGAAGGTGATATGTCCAAAGCATTGGTTGCTTTGAATCCAGAGCTTGCTTCTATTCCGATGCGCAAACTGAAGAATGTCAATAGATTGCAGAGAGAGCACCAAGTGTAAGTACTAAAAATAGTTAGGTATGAAATTATACAAGAGATAAAATGTGATCAGATGTATTTTCATATGATATCTAGTTAAAGATGGTCTTTTACAAGTCACCTGCAATTCAAGATGCTTTCTTAGGAGTTCTGTTCCGTCTTGGAACAACAAGTCAGCCACTGCACCAGGCCAAGCATCAACTTTTTACATGACTATCTACCTGACCATTAGTTTAAGCCATTATATCTTTTCCTAGTCAGAATAGTTTTCTGTAAAAGCCGGAAGAATTATTGATTTCCAGTCATCACTCACATGATATTACAGTAGAAACCAGGTCACAATTTCCACCCTCCATCACCTTATGCGTTATGGTCACAAATTAAGGAATTTCTTTGAGACCTAAATAAACCTTTTTTGGGGATACATGACAAGTTACCTTAAAATCAAGTCTGGTACTAATAAACATTCATGGACCTAAAACGTATGAACTCCCGGATTCACATCCACTTCTAAAAGGGGTCAGTAACTTTTCTCTGTTTTAAGAGCTACTTTGCTTATACGCAATTTAACCCCCACTAACCTTTAAAATTTGTAAACTTCAGCTGGACAGCTGAGAGCTTGATGATCCCAGTCCATACCTTCTTGCTATATGGACATCAGGTACGCATTAAAGTTTTTACTGGGTGTTGAGTCACTTTTGTAACCTGCAAATATCCACATAATACAGAGACGTACCTGAAAATGAAAGATGGCTGAAAGCACTCAATGCTCTCTTTCACATTGAATGGTTGTGGTATCTTTTTGGTTCTACTTGATGTTTTATGGACCCATTATATATTTATGGGTTGGTCAACACCTCAAAAATGACCTATTAAGTTTGGAATTTTAGTGATACATAAACAGCTTCGCCAATAACTAAATAAGCTAGTAAGAATTTATAATGAGGGGCAGAGGGCAGAATCTTGATGAGACTCGGGTGAAAATATAGTAAATTCTCATGCTCAAATAGATTTCTTTCTTTCTTCCTTTTTTTTTTTTTTTAAATATTTGCATACCATTTAACTCAATTCAGCATATATCTGAACCGGGTGAAACAGCACATTCAAGTCAACCTCCTGAAAGTAAATGCAACTATCGGGACTCAGGGAGACTGTGTGATAAGAAGACGTGCCTCCTGTGCAACAGTGTAAGAGAAACAGAGTTGCTAACACTCAGAGGCACACTTCTGGTGAGCAACAATAGAATGATGTACATAATGAGAAATTATTCACCACAAAAGAAAAATCACAGGCGTCAAAGACCTTTTTGGCCAAGTTACTTATTCTGTTGCAGATACCATGCAGAACAGCAATGCATGGAAGCTTCCCACTAAATGGCACATACTTCCAAGTCAATTAGGTAAATTCAATTCATTTAATTGGATGAATTTCTGTGCAAAAATTTTGGTTAAAGGACTTTTCTTTTTAATTCCTTCAAAAGAGATATATTCTATTGTTTAAAGGACAGGAAAGGAACTTGTAAACTTATCTTTAAAAAACCAGATAGATGGGGATTATAATGCCTTTTTAACTCTTTGCAGGTATTCGCTGATCATGAATCGAGTCTCAGTCCTATTAGCATCCCAGGAAATTTGTTATCGAACCTGCCAAGACGAAAGGTGTTTTTTGGAACCTCCATCACGACCATTTTCAAAGGTAAACATGTACTGGCATTGATTTTCAGCATGATTTAGTTAGATATATATATATATATATATCGAGAGTGTGGCTTACAGAAAGATACTGGTACTTCCCAGGCTTGTCAGCAGAAGATATTCGATACTGCTTCTGGAAAGGTGTTAACTGCCTCTTCATTTGATTAAATTCTGCCATTTTTCACAAAGTTAAGGACTGGTAATAAACAATAAATCTTGCAAACTTTAACGTGTAATCAGATCTAGAATGTCCAATAGAACAATATGAACACAACGGAACTAAAAAAGTTAAGAGTTCGCTAGAATCACAGGCTGATGGAGAATTATTATGCTTTACACTATACTCTTGTGTTTTAAAATATCATAAAAACTGGGCGGATTACCTGATACAGTCCATCGAAAAGTGGTTCTAAATTCTCGTAGCAATGACTTAGTCTGCCTTTTTTATGCTTTTTCATGAAGAGAAATTACCCAGAAATTCTTTCCTCACATGTCAATTTTGAAATTTTTTGCAGGATTTGTTTGTGTGAGAGGATATGACAGGAAAACTCGAGCACCTAGACCTCTAGTGGCTAGATTGCATTTCCCTGCAAGCAAGGTGACCAAGAAAATGAAACAAAGATAAACGAACGTCACTGATACCTATACTTGGAGCACAATCAAGAAACATTATCTTGTAGAAGTGAAGGTATTACATTGTCTATGCTAGAACTAGAACAAGGGGTCTTATCCCCAATTGAAGACAACCATACTCACGGTAAGTGGTAACTTTTCTGTTTTCTCCTGAGGTAGAAAAACAAATATTCTAGATGGATTTCACAGAAGAATGTGTTTTCAAATAAATGTGTTTCCCTCGCTATGATTGATTTGCTCCAACTCAACTGCTTAAGTTTTAGCTAAACTATCTTTGCATGTATACAGGTGTGTGCGTACATGTATGTCTACTCCGTTCCCTAGCCACAGTAATTTCTCTCTCTGCGCATTATACAAATTCCTTAAAAAAAAGTTTCTGCTTAATTTACTACACAGATTTTCTTATGGTGACATCACATAGAAATCAAAGTATAACTGTTTCTATTTCGTGCTGTAGAATAAATATCAAGTTAGTCAGCCTATTTTAACCATATCACAAGCAAAGATTAACCTCGCCCATGAGAGCGTGAGGAATCTCATATTAAAAGCTACATAAACCTTTTTCATATTATCATTTTGGGATGAGAATGAACTATCAATATTCAACACCACGCCACTGTTTTCCCGGCTAACGCAAACACCGAAATAGGCTCTAGGGTTTAATCAATTGTCATTACGTAATATACAGAGATAAATAACAAATAAATGAACGATCGTGCTATTCTGTTGAAATTACAAAAATTTGAGTGAGGAATATAGATTACCTGCATGAATTAATATAGGAGCGACGCCACAAGGAAATCGGAGATGGAGGCATCCGGGGATAGAACTTTACCGCCTGATGTTTGAATTTCCGGGTTTTAACAATTGCGCATGTATTTGTAATCCCACAGCTTTTTTTTTTTTTTTTTTCGCTTCGCGCATCTTCCGATCTTCTTTTTTTTTTTTACAAAATAAAAAAAAATTAATTGCTTGATCACGAACCCGGCTAATCCAAGTAAAGAGTTATGCCCTTAATCACGTGGCTAATCCTTTGATCCCGTGCATCCCATAGTTCTATATTTTTTTCCATTCATATCAAAATATATATGATTTTCCTTTTAAAATTTAATTGAAATATTAATTTTTCTTATATGTTACTATTTTTTCTTTTGGAGGGATAATATTCATTGCAAATCTCAATAAACAACTGCTCAAATTGACATACAATCCACACTAGTTTGTGAAGTAGAAGATGACAGTGAAAACTTGGCAATAGTATGGGTAACTACGTTCTTCTCATGTGGAACATAGTTGCATAAGCCACTACCATACATCTCTAACAACTCATTGATCCTACTAAACAATGGAGCAAAAGGATGGAACGTGAAGTCTCTATGAATTGTTGAAACTACTTGTAGTGAATCAGTTTCAGCCGTCTCCACCTTGAGATTGTGTTCTTTGGCTATTGAAAGCCCTTCCAAGAGTGGCACGACTTCCAGAGCTAGTAGATCCGGTTTTCCCTCGGATTCTAAGAGCTTTGGCCAAAATAGCTGATCCCTCCTCATCACGAATAACCATCTCAATAGCATAGAACTCACTCCCAACCTTAACAGCTGCATCAACATTTAGTTTCAGATTCCCAACTGATGGCTTCACCCATTTTCCACGAGCTACATTGGTATTATGCCCAACTTTGTTGTGAACTCCCTAGGAATCCATAAATTTATCGAGGAGTTGAAGGTGTAATGTTATCAACAAAATAAAATTACTAAAGTTAAATAATTAATATATGAAAATGGTGTTAAATTTATTTTTTTAATATCATTAAATAAACTTTTCTTAATCACTGCAAAAATATGAAAGGGATCATCTTTGTGAGATGGAATTAATATTCTACAATTAATTTTCAATAAGTGAATAAAAGAAACATATGATATAAGATCTTATTTGAGTCATCCTATTTGTAGAGGGAGAGTTTTTACGAAGTATCTTCTTTTAAAAAATATGGTAAATTCAGCATCTTGCGTATGAATTACCTTTTTCCACAATCTCATGATACATATAGCTAAGACGGTAAAATCACCGTTTTTAGTAATAGGGAAGATCTTATGATAAGCTTTCAACACATCATTTTATCACTTAAATTAACAGTAACCATATAAACTATGTGTCTATTTGTCAAACTTTTTGTATGTTATTTTTGTCTAAATAGAGTTATTCATGTTCAATATCACGCTCTTATTTATTACAAGTGATAAGTACGTGTGTTGCATGTCTTATGTAAAATGTTAAAAAATATATATATACACACACATGTGAGTTTAAAGTAATAATTAGTAATAATGTATAGTGATCTTTTCTGAAATAAGTGACAAAATTGTTAAAAAAAATGATACTAGGTCCATGATAACCAACTCCTATAGTGTGAGTATACTGATAAATCTCATGTAAAGCAGATCATGATATATATCAAGTATGCTGATAAAAAAGCTAATCAAAGATGTGATTTTTTTTTTGTCATTCCATTATCTCTTTTTTTATTCTACTGGTTTTGGGGGTGGCCAACTAAATTTTTGCGTATATATAGTTTATTGAATTGTAACTTGTGCAACAAATAAAAAGAATTTGCAAAATAACGTGGTAGCTTATATTAAAATTAACATCATAATAGACAATTTAATAAAATAATAAATTTATTCATTACTCGTATGAAAGTTTAATGGGAAAAAGGGGAAGATGAGGGGAAAAAGTAATAGACATGGAAATTGGAGGGTGAAAAGTTAAAACTCATTAATTGATTAAACTTATTATTATTTATAAAAAAAATAAAACTAATTAAATATTAAATAAGGATATTAGTGTAAATTATGAAAATAAGTGGAGACGAAATAGGAAATCAAAAGTTTCCCCCACATTCTCCCTTTTAATAAAAAAATTAAACTAATTAAATATTAAATAAAATGTATTAGTGTAAATAGGGAAATAAATAGGAGAGAAATAGGAAATCAAAAATATCCTAATCGTTCCCCTTTTTAATAGATTGAAGATTATATTACAGAAGCAACCAATCTTGATGCAGACTGAGTTGCACGAGAAGCCTAGTTGGCTTATCATTAATTTCTTCTATTTTATGTTCTGGTTGTCTTTTTATTTAGTCGACTCAAGGACAATATTGTCCTTTCATTTATGCCCGAACCCTAGTATTTATTTGTCTTAAACTCATTATGAATTCAGTTTTTGAGAGGATTAAAAACTTGGTGTTGGAATAGATGTTCAAAGATGAATATCGATTTTATTGCTGGATTTTTTATTTAATTATTGTTGTTCTTAGTTTGTGTTACTTCAGTTGGTATCAGAGACATATGGCCGCTAGGAAAGGTCGAGCTATGCATGGGAACATAGGCGCAATAACTCGAAGGGTAGCGGACGTAGAAGACGAATTGGATTTGCGGCAACAGGTGGAAACTTTGCACGAACAAGTGACAAACCTCACTGTGATGGCCCAGCAATTTTTTGCCAACCAAGGGCCAAGGGAAAACCCAGCAAACCAGCAACAAAATTAGCAGAATATTAAGGGGCCTGAGCAAGGTGAAGAGCACATCGGTGGGGACGCAGATTCTGAGGAGGAAATACATTCTGTTAGAAGCTATCATCTACCCTGACGACCACCTGTACAACCAGAAAATTCCCATCACTGGGAGATGGGTATTCGCGTTGATATTATAGAATTTTAGAGGAGAATGGAGACTGATGAATTTCTAGATTGGCTTACATCAGTGGAAGAAATTCTTGATTTCAAAGAAATACCTGATGATAAGCGGGTTTCCCTTGTAGCCACTTGTTTTCGAGGGAGGGCAGCCACGTGGTAGCAACAATTGAAGACTAACCGAGCAAGAATGGGTAAGGAAAAGATTACTTCTTGGAACAAATTAAAGAAGAAGATGAAAGAGGCTTTTTTGCCTTTCCATTATTACCGTATCCTTTATCAAAGGTTACAAATTTTGCTTCAGGGGCAGCGAATGGTTGAAGATTATTCGATGGATTTTTTTCAGTTGCTTGCTCCTAATGAGTTAACTGAGACAGAAGAACAAACCATAGCGAGATACATCGGGGGATTGCAGCTGTCATTACATTATACTTTGAATTTATTTGCACCAATTACTTTATCGGAGGCTCATCAACGTGCTGTACAAGCGGAACGACAACAAACTAGACGGTTCAATAACAATGCTTCCATGGGGCCTCCTCTGGAAAATCTGAACCATCTTCGAACCATCCCTCAAACTTCAACAGCCACATGTGGAGCTGTTTTCCAAAACCGAGCTAATCAGATTCCTGGGCATCCATTCGGGTCTCAATCTTTACCCCGTAGTGGGAAAATACAGTGTTTCAATTGTGGGGAATTTGGGCATCGAAGTGCTATCTGTCCAGCTAGATAAGTGCCACTCCAAGGGTTGTTGGCACCTGATTTCAATTGGAAGACTGAACAAAACATTGATCCTACACTGGATGAGCATGAAAAATTAGTAGAAGGGGACGTTGGACCTATGCTTGTTGTGAGGCAAACTTGTTTCTCACCATGTGGCCCTTCTAATGATGTACAATGTCACAACATTTTTCTCTCTACTTGTACTATAGGTGGAAAGGTATGTAAATTCATTGTTGATTCGTGTAGTTGTAAGAATGTGATCTTTGAAGAAGCTGTTGACATTAGCACTCGAAAAAGAACCACATACACAACCATATACATTGGCTTGGCTTAAACAGGACAATGACATTAAAGTTACCTCTCGTGTTTTAGTCAATTTTCTATTGGACTATTATATAAAGACAAAGTTTAGTGTGATGTTGTTCCGATGGATGCTTGTCACTTGTTGCTCAGACGACCTTGGTAATTTGTTCGAGAGGTACTTTATGGTGGTCGAGCCAACACATATAGCTTTCTCTTTGGAAGAAAGAAAATTTTCTTATTACCTTCAAAGAAATTAGCTCCTCCTCAACTGGTATGGACTAGCAATACACTACTTAATTAGGTAACATTTGAGCGTGAATTGAAGGACAGTCATGTGGTTTTCCTTCTTGTATCTTCAAGTGTTGTTTTATCTCCAGACACAGATTTTGTTGATGTGAATAAATCATCCTTGTTACATCCGTTAGCTGCTAAGATTGTGGATAATGTTTCTGATATTTTTCCATTAGATTTACCGGACCGTTTACTCCCATTGAGAGATATCCAACATCACAATGACTTGGTTCCTGGTGTTTCATTACCCAATAAGCTTCATTACCATATGAGTCCGGCTGAGCATAAGGAGTTATTATCCAAAAGGCTCATTCGGCTGAGTCTTAGTCCTTGTGTTGTCCCTGCTTTGTTAGTTCCTAAGAAGGATGGGAAATGGCGTACGTGTGTGGATAGTCATGCCATTAACAAGATTGCTATTTGTTACGGCTTTCTGATTCCTCGCCTTGATTATTTGCTTGATCAACTTCATGGCGTTGTGGTCTTTAGTAAATTGGATCTCAAAAGTGTTTATCATCATATTTGGATTCAACTGGGTGGTGAGTGGAAAGTAGCCTTTAAAACAAGTGAAAGATTGTTTGAATGGCTGGTAATGCCATTCGGTTTATCCAACGTACATGTACTTTCATATAGTTGATGAATCAAGTATTACATCCTTTTATTGGTCAGTGTGCTCTAGTTTATTTTGATGGCATTTTGGTATATAGTCGTTCGTTCTCTGATCAAGACCAGTATCTACGTTCTATATTATCTGTTATGCACGCCGAACACTTTTTTGCTACTTTACCTAAATGTGAATTCTTTTGTGAGAAAGTTCTCTTTTTGGGATATCTGGTCTCTAGTGAAGGCTTGGCAGTTGATGAGAGTAAATTCGCAGTTATTCCAAATTGGCCTATTCTGCATTCACTTTTTAAGGTACGCAGTTTTGGCCTCACATCTTTTTATTGGCACTTTATTCCCCATTTTAGTACTATCATGACGCATATTACTGACTGTATTAAAGGAGGTACTTTTGCTTGGACTGATGAGGCTCAACGGACTTTTGACACTATCAAAAATAAACTTACATCTGCTCCTATTCTAGTGTTACAAGACTTTTCTTTGCCATTTGAATTATATTGTGATGCTTCCAAAGTTGGTATAAGGGCTGTTCTTAGCCAAAATGGGCGTCCAGTTGCATTCTTTAGTGAAAATTTATCCGGCCCTCGCAGTTGTTACAGTGCTTATGATATATAATTCTATGCTGTTGTGCGCGCCATTCATTATTGGAGTCATTATTTGCTTTACTGTGAATTTGTTCTCTACACAGACCATGATCTATTACGTCATCTCAATAGTTAGGCAATTGTTTCTTCTCGCCATATTGTGTGGTTTGCCTTTTTGAAGCAATTCACCTTTGTTGTGAAACATAAGTCAGGTGTTACAAATAAAGTGGCAGATGCTTTGAGTCGCCGACATACACTATTATTAGATATGCAGACTTCTTTGACTGGCTTTGATACTTTTAAAGAGTTATATATTGATGATCATTTTTTGGTCCTATCCTACACCAAGTGCAGCAAGGTCCTCATTCAGATTTTACACTCCATGGTGGCTTTCTCATCAAGGGCCTTCTATTATGTATTCCTGATGGTAGCTTTTGTCTAAAGTTTTTGGAAGAGACATACACAGAAGGGCATGTGGGGCGTCATAGAACTTTTGATCTTTTGGCTCAATCTTATTTTTGGCCCTCTATGCGTCTTGATGTCCATCGCTGTGTGGCACCATGCCGTGTTTGTAATTTGTCAAGAGGAGGTTCCACGAATGCTGGTTTATACATGCCATTACCTGTGCCTGATTGGCCTTGGTCCCATGTTAGTAGGGACTTTGTTGTGGGTTTAACCCGTACACAGCATGGTTTTGACTCTATTTTGTGGTTGTGGGTCGGTTCTCTAAAATGGTTCACTTTCTTCCTTGCAAGAAGACCACAGACGCTGTCCAGGTTATACAGTTATTCTTTCATGAGATCTATCGGCTATGTGGTTTGCCATCTTCTATTGTATCTGATTGTGACACCCGATTCCTTAGTCAAATTTGGAGAAGCTTTTGGCGGTTGGCCAATACATCTCTTAATTATAATAATGCTTATCATCCTCAAACGGACGGGCAAAGGGAGGTGGTAAACTGTTCTTTTGGAAACTTATGTTGTCTTGTGGGCGAGAATCTTGGCCGTTGGCATCAGGATTTACCTCAGGCTAAATTTGCACATAATCATGCTTTGAATTAGAGTACCGGATTTTATCCTTTCTACATTGTTTATGGTCATATTCCTCGTACTCCCTCTAATCTTATCTCCTTACCTCACAGACCACAATTGCATGGCACGACTACTAAGCTTATAGATGATATCCAAAGGATTCATCGTGCTACTATCCAATAGTTGATTGCTTCTAATTCCCGTTATAAGAAGGCAGCTGACGATGCGTTGAATTTCAGGAGGGTGATTTCATTTGGGCCATTTTGACTTGTGATTGCTTTCCAGCACATGATTATACTAAGCTCGCTGCCCAAAAGATTGGACCAGTCAATCCCAATACATATCGGCTTGAACTCCCACCTCACTTGAGCACGTCAGATGTTTTTAATGTTCGGCACTTACTTCCTTTCCATAGTAATGCTCCGGCTCCTCTCTCAGCCAGCACTCCCAACCTTGATTTGAGGGCGAATCTTGCTTACTCTAGAGAGATTGATACAAACCAAGTTGCGCGAGAAGCCTAGTTGGCATATCATTAACTTCTTCTATTTTATGTTTTGGTTGTCTTTTTATTTAGTTGACTCAAGGACAATATTGTCCTTTCATTTATGCCCGAACCCGAGTATTTATTTGTCTTAAACTTGTTACAAATTCAGTTTTTGAGAGGATTAAAAACTTGGTATTGGACTAGACGTTCAAAGGTGAAGAGTATCGATTTGATTGCTAGATTTTTGAGTTAATTATTACTGTTTTTAGTTTGTGTTACTTCAAATCTTTTTCTAAAGCCAGCAATCATACTTTTATGATGTCGTTTTCTAATGTGTACATGAACCTCCGAGCTCGACAACTGAAAACCACTAATAGAAAGGTTAGTTAATTTATTTTTAATTGGTTAATTTAAACGTTCGCCATAATTGGTCTCCACTAGAAACTGAATCTCTCTAGGTAAACATCGATGCTGCTATTTTTAAGGAACGAAAGAAGGCTTATTTGGGGATCATTGTTCAGAATGAGCATGAGTTTTTTATTGTGGGTAAATCCATGTCTATTCACAGGGAGGTCGAGCCATACATTGATGAGGTGTTAAGAGTTCGAGAAGCTTGAAGCTGGACTAACAATCAGTTTTCTTCTTGTCTCATCTTTGAAATGGATGCTTTGGTTGTGTTTTGTGCTCTTCATTCCGATAGTATAGATGTCTTTTATTTCAGTTTGGTTATTGATGGTTGTTCAATAGTTATTAGAGTACAATTAATATAGGGTGAAAAATCTCAAATTTAGGTATTTTTTAACCCCAAAATAGCAAATAGTGTTAGGGAAGAGGGAAGAATAAACCAATTTTTGAGTGAATTAGTCAAATTTTTTTTAATTTGAAAAAGCATGGCAAGCTCGTGTCCAACTATAGGGCCAAATAAAAAAATTTCCCCTATATCTATGTTTTCCCCCAAAATTTCCCGATACAAATTATTTGAGAATAGGTATTTCCGTTCATTTTTACACTTTGAGTTTTTTTCCCTAGGTTTTTGACCCTATATTAATCTTGTTCCTAGGCCTAAAGTTTACCTGGGTTAAGCGCTCTGCGAATCATGCCACCCATGTCCTTGCTATGGCGACAGCTTCTGTGGCAGTGCCTACTGAATAGTTTTATTTTCCACCAATCTTTATTTCCACTGTATTTGTACTCTTATCTGATCCAATGAATAAATAATTTTATTAATTTTATTTTCTTCACAAAAAGAAGAGTTATGGTCAATAGATAGCGTTATAAGTTAACATTCGCTATTATTAGAAAATTTTCTCACTAAGAGGGGAAAAGTGAAGGAGAAGGTCAATAAGAGGCCAACTTTGGTTTTTTTCCCCTCTCAAATTTGTTAATTTTTGAGTTTTACCCAAATTTGTTTTTCCAGAACACTAGAAACGCTCTTAGCAAATCGTTACGTTAGCTTGGTAGCTTTTTCCCCGGGTTGATTTCTTTGTTGTGGGGGAAATCAAATGTGTTTCCCGTCCTTCCTCTAGCAGGGTTGCTACTTGCTTAAACGCTTTGTCCAATGGGCCGACGTGCTGATCATGGATCCCTTTCCTAGCCCCGGAAGAGCCCGAATATACACCCTTATCTGGGTCCTAATATAATACAGAGTAAGCCCATTTAGAAGTCCGCCCCTTCTTCTTAGAGCCCGAATATAGACCCCTATTTGGGTCCTAATAAGTAAGCCCATTCAGAGGTCCCCCCTTCTTCTTTCTGCAAGACTGCGTACCTCTCTAGGGTTTTACCAGAGACCTGCGTCAGTTTCCTCTCAATTTCTCAGTTTATCTCCGAAAATCTTTCCAGCTGGTTAACAAGGTGAGATAAAAATTTTTTTTCTTTTTTGCGTGCAGCGTGCACCTTTTGTTCTCGATCGAATTTTTGTTTAAATAGTTTTGTTTACTTAATTGTGATGGAATTTATTTATACTTATATAGAGATGGGGACCAAAGCAAAAAAGAAATCGATTGTGAAGAATTTGAAGAAGGCTTCTGCTAAATTCTCCTCATCCAACGAGGATAGCCCTGATTTTGTGGTATGCTTTATTTGCCATATTCGTGCAGGTTTTGCGGCTTATTTTTATGCTGTTATCATGTTTTTCTAATGTTATTTATTTGTTGGTTTTCTTGTATTTAATGCCAAACGAATAGCCATTGGAGGGGGGTCCGGCGAGAAATCTTCCGAAAATTGTAGAAAGAGAGAATAAAGCCACGGTTTTATATATTGGAAGAATCCCGCATGGGTTTTATGAGGATGAGATGGAAGGTTTGTATTTTGCGTTTAATTTATACCAGCGGGTGTCATGCTCAGACTCAGTTATGGAGATTGAAACTTCACTTTTGCAGGTTTCTTTAAGCAATTTGGTACAATCAAGAGACTGCGGATAGCAAGAAACAGGAAGGTTTATGCTTTAAATTTCATTAGTTACTTGTTAACCTTGTTGTTATAGCTAGTTAGTGATTTGTTCCATTTTTTGGATAATGAACAAATGCCTATTGCATCTGTCCGTTAATATTTATTTTTGCATCTATGAACACCAAGCTTAGTTTAAAATACGTGATGCTGTAAAAGAATATTTTTTGGTTTATGCATGAAAATGTGCATTTTTCTTTTTATCAGTTTATGCATTATAATTGAGAGACTAGCTTGCAGTTGGTGACTAAGAAATAGGGTAGACGGGCTGCTAAACAATATTATGATCAGCATTTCAGGAATGATCAGTTATGGTTCAGCCATAATAGCTACAGAAACTCTATTTGCCAACCTCAGCATCCAAATCTTAGAAATTCTCACAATAACAAAACAATAAATTGCTTCAAAGTCTTGCTTCTCTTGGCACACTTGTATAGACTTCTAAGGCCAAAGACTCCAATATTCCATTTTTTTGCTTACTTTGTACAAGACATCTTTTTGCACCTTATCAGCTTCCATTACTTCTGTTCAGGGACTTATTGAGCAGAAATGTTCTTTAGCATATGAACTACAAAAAGATAATTCATAAAAGCATTTTTGTCTAGAATTTTGTTCAATTTCTCCATATATCAAAGTAATTGCATCACAGAAGGTTCTGCCACATCTTAGATTAGTGCAGCCCATTATATAGTTTTTGACCCTCAATGCAGGAAAGGATTTTAGGCAGACTCCCTTCAGTTTTTTACTGATTTACTCGTGTAAAAGGATTATACTGAAACTTACGTCAGTGTTTCACTCCTGTTGGCCCTGTATAATTATTTGCTCGGGTGATTACAATATATAATTGTTTCTCCATGTGTTAACCATATCCAATAATCCAAATTCTCACCCTAAAATACTGGTCTCGTATTCCAACATCCGAAGGCCCTAATACTGGCCATGTTGTATTACCTACAATCTGGATAAACAGAAATCTAATGTCTGCCAATGTGCATGTACAATTTTACTGTAGCATTTCTACTGGTTCCTAAAAATGTGTTGATGCTGCCATAGACAAATTGCCATCTACTTTCAGCTTCAAGGATCACGCTTGCCTTATAGTTCTTCTAAAAACATTATTATGCCTAGCAACAAAGTTGTGCTGGAAAATGTGGAATAATTTGGTTTTTATATACATATGGTGCAGTTAAATGTTTTGATTTGATTGTTTTTGGCATCAAAATTTCTCCTGGCATTTTTACGGACAAGGTGGTAATCTTCTGATCACTTTGTTCTGAACATGCAGAAACACTGTTTGACATTATCATGTCATGTGCCTTGATTTGCTGTTGCTAAATAATGGTATTGACCTTTTTTTTTTTTTTTGGGGGTAATTATTTGACAGACTGGGAAATCTAAGCATTATGGGTTCATTGAGTTTGAGTCTCCTGAGGTAGTACTTATTCAAAGTGGTGATTAAAAATTAACTCACTGATGCCAAAAGCTTCCCTTGACTTGGTTTGTTTCTCTCTCTGCATTTTTGACATTGCAGGTTGCAAGAGTTGTTGCAGAATGCATGCACAATTATCTTTTATTTGAGCATCTGTTGCAAGTTCAACTTGTTCCTCCTGAACGTGTTCATCCAAAACTGTAAGCACTATTATTAATGTAATCTGTTTATAGGACCGCTGAAATGTAATCTTGTTGAAATGAAAATGTTCAATTCTCAATACTGTGGATGCCCAAAGCAACCTATGGAATACAAGAGGAAGTCTAGAGTTTGACCTTGTAGAGTCCATTCTTGCCGCATTTTATTGGTATTAATTGCTCATTTGGCAAAAGATGAAATGAAAATGTTCAATTCTCAATACTGTGGATGCCCAATGCAACCTATGGAATACAAGAGGAAGTCTAGAGTTTAACCTTCCAGAGTCCATTCTTGCCGCATTTTATACCTTAAGATATTAGTATTTCACATTTTAGATATTTTATATATATGTATATGTATATATATATATATATATATATATGAAAATGAAAATCTGTTTATTTTGAAGTATGTTTGTTAAGTTAATAGTTAATTCACCCACAGTAAGAAAGTTTGTAAATGCCACGTGTTTGCCTACATAGAAAGTGCTAATAGTTCTATTCCTTATTTTAGATGGAAGGGTGTAACCCGCCGGTATAAACCCTTGGATTGGGTTAAAATTGAAAGGATGCATCATGACAAGGTACGAGCAGTGATATAAAATGCATGGTTCCCTTTTTCATTAAAAAGGCAACATGACCATAATCTCTTTGACTAGAATGTATATAGTTATAAGTATTGCTTATCTTTAATATGATATCACCGAATGGCCTATTGTATAATTTCCAGGAAAGGAATTTGGAAGAGCACAAAAAGTTGGTTGAGAGAATAATGAAACGGGACCATAGAAGGCGAAAGAGGATTGAGGCTTCTGGTATTGAATACGAATGCCCAGAAATTGTAAGAACATTCTTCTGTCTATTTTATTCTTCTCCTACTGTTGTTTGGTGCCATCAACTCCATAGTTTAGAAAACTTTTACGTAGAGACAACTTGAAGAAAGAAAATCAGAGAGAACATTTTCAAATGCCTTTTAAAATGAATTTGTCAATGTGTCCTTGGGGGGGGGGGGGGGGGGGGGGGGGGGGGGGGGGGGGGGGGGGGGGGGGGGGGGGGGGGGGGGGGGGGGGGGGGGG
>CAVNYN010287606.1:0-17143 GCA_963692815.1 Nyctanthes arbor-tristis | reverse complement strand
TTTAGAAAACTTTTACGTAGAGACAACTTGAAGAAAGAAAATCAGAGAGAACATTTTCAAATGCCTTTTAAAATGAATTTGTCAATGTGTCCTTCCCCCCCCCCCCCCTCTTCCAAGTTCTAATCCTTTCAGTTTATATTAGAGGATGTCACTCTTGATCAAATTGATTTGACGCTAAGAAAAATTAGCTGGGGGACTGAGGAAATAGATGGGAAAAACTTCCAAGTTTCTTACGAGTTCAGTTTTGTTACTTGTGCAGGTTGGAAGCAACCAGCCTAGGTCAAAGAAGATTAGGTTTGACTGAGAGTAAGGCCTAGCGTTCGGAGAAGTAGAAGTATGCCGTCTTGATATTGAAAACCAAATGTCAGATCAGACTTCAAAACCAGAGGTAGAATACATTATTATCCAGAAATTTCTGTACTTTGGGCATAGTTAATGAACGTCATGCTTCATGTGGATGCTGGAGAAACTAGTTCTGAAGTGTCCAGATGCAGTTCCAAATACCAAGTAGATTGTTCCTACTTGATTTCGATTCTGCAAAATTCCATGTAGTAAAAATTCTGTCTACAACGATAAGGCTTTGTTTGTCACCAGTAACACACTGTATGAAGATTAGAATGACTGTTGGTTGCATGATCCTTGATCTCTTATGCTCTATTTATAATCAACGTAAATACTTGGCATAGAATTTTACAAATCAATGTGTGCCATTGGATTGTGGTAATTTTGATATGTAGACCATGTGGTCTACATTATGGTGACCGCATGGTTATAAAAAGTAAGTCATTTATATATACATTTGTGTGGCCTCCATAATGGTCTTCGTGTCAAAATCATGGACTATGATGTGAATTAAAAGTAATGTGATGTGTGTAATAACAAAATCTTTTCAAATGCGATTATGTAAAAAATTAAGTTTTATGTAACTTTATCATAATTCATTGATTGATATAGAGCTTTTCTAGTACAAGAATTAATAAAAAATGACCGTCCATTCGTTGATCCTAGAACGAGATTGTATTCTTGATGTTTATTATATGATGAGATGAAATTGTATACAAAATAGCTGCAAATCTTCTTTTCCAGGACTTTTCATTCCAGAAGGGATTATCCGATCAAATTCGGCCCGCAATCCCACCAAGGATGTAAAAGGGAAAAAATTCAAAGTTAAAAACAGGCTATTTGATACTTGTGAAGGGAAATGATTCTTGTGTAACTCAGCTGCGTGCATCGTTGAGTTGGTGAAAACTAACATATGTTTATTTATTGAACAGTCTCTCATGTTGGTGTTGCTCTGTCTGCATGAATTTTGACTATTATTCAGTTTCAGCACAAGATATCGAGCTCGGAATTCCTGAAATAAAAATAAGACATTCGTAGTTTGTCGTGCGTTGAGCCAACTAACAATCCATTATTTGGATTTCGTGCTTCCATTTGGCCCTGTTGAATCTGATATCAAATCATTCCATATTAAGTAATGAAACTCAACCTTCTTTGTAGACTCCTTTCTTAGTTGGTTTGTGTAAAACAATATACTCACCCTTTACCACCCACATCCATTGTTCACAAGCTGAGTTCACAGGCTGATAAAGTCCAATGAAAATTTTCTATAAAATCCGCCATACCAATAGAAAATCAACATATACGCCTTACTTTCCCGTCTCCTCATTCACTCATGCGAGGTTGGTTCAAGTTTTAGAATATTTTGGAGTTCAAATGGTCTTTGAACTCAAGGAAGTATATCATGCTATAAACATATATAAATGGGATTCAAGATTCAACCCCTACAAAAATGTGTTCTGAAGAGACTCTCAAAAATAAGCTGAAATCTATACAATGATCAATCAAAGAAGAGTTATGAGAATGAAGATGAGAAGCGCAGCAACTAGCGTATATTTAACAGCAGCAAGCAATATAGCGATTGATATGATCAACAGCTGCCAGAGTACCTGAACACTTGCCCACGTCAGCAGACCAGTCAATCCGACGGCCACAATGTTATCTGGATCCGGGTCCACCAAAAGATCCACCCATCTAATGTTCAGTCTCGGCTTTCCATTGTTTATCTTCTCCTTTTCGCCACCGCCATTTTCGGTGTTGCTTTCTGAAGTCAGTCCGTTATCAATTCCATTGCCCTTTTTGTTGCCCTGTTGAGCAGAGACCAAAAATGGTTTTTTGGGGTTTGGAATTTGGGGCTGGAATTTGAAATGGTGAAGGGGAAGAACAGGGGAGAGGGGACCGGATATTAATGGATTTCGCGGGGGCGGGGAGGAGAAGGCTTTGAACCCTAACATTGTTTTCCAAATTTTCAGTTGCTTCTCATGAATTGCAGAATTGGGGAAAATGATTGATCAGCTAGGTTTTCTTGAGCTCTTCGATTGGAGCAGGTACAACAAGTCTTGCGTGTGGTACCAAATCATCAATCTAATAAATGGACGTGCGAATTTTATTACTGTAACAACTAACACGTCCAATCTTATGGGTGATAATAATGTTATATATGCTACTATTGATACTTGATGGTTTGATACTGGACATGCAATGCCCAATATTTTTATAGAGTTAGAACGAGTTGTTATATGAATTACACATGCCACATGATATTAATCATAGGTTATTATAAACGTGCATTTTTAACGCCTTTTTTTGGCAATTTTTCCACACTATATTTTTTCTGTCTACCTAAATGCATTACACATCCTTACATTTTATTTAGACTAAGGACACTGGACATCACTTACAAAATCTTGAGTTCAAATCTAGGCGAATGCCCTCCCCGAAATTCCCTTGAACTGTCAAATATTTCAGGCCCCTGTCCGGTTAAAGAGTTTTGGCAAGGATGATCAATTCAAGTTGACCAGAGGCATGAATTATGATCCACAGAGAATGAAGCAGTCCATGGAGGGTAAAAATCAACGCCCTTCTGGCAATGATAAGCACGTTAATACTTTTATTAGGTTCATTAAAAGAAAATTTTCTTTTTTCTTTCAGGAAAGAAATTAAAAACCAAGGTTTAATTTTTTACGAACTGTAATTATTGGGTTTTTAATGCTAAACTAATAAAACTGTCAGAAAATATGTCAAAGAAAATTATAGAGACCATTGCAAAGATAAAATTTAACACAAGTTCAAATAATAAACACATAACAAAACTAGGTACGTAAATTTTTTTCTTCTAAAAACATTATTACTAATTCCTTCTTTTCGGCAGAGCACTAAAATCAACGGTTTATAGTCATCCTACAAGTGCTTATGTTGAATCATATGTAGCTTCGAAAATTAAATGAATTTCCAGCTTACCTCCTCTTCCATCTTACTGGAGTTGAAAAAGAACGCCAATCTGCCTTCTTGCTATTATCGAATTGTTGCAATATGAACTGGATTATTGGAGGATTACGTCCCATATCAAGACCAAACAAAGCTAGAATTAGAAGCCCAATCTTAGGCAATCCAGACATAGAGAAAGCAAGAATTGGGGCCGCCTTTCCCCATGACTCACTCTGCATCTTCTTTGAACGGGTTAATTTCGCAAATCGTCCCCAACCTTTAAGTTAAGAACCGTTTTCATATCCAACCTTTTTTAAGACACACTACAGCCCTCAATATTTCAAAAATGCACACAAATCGTCACTATTGCTACTATTCCGCCAAATTTTCTTAAAAAAGACGATTATACCCCCATAAACATTTTAAACTTTTTTTAAAAATGTTTAAAAATAATAAAAAACTAAAAAAACTCACCCCACCCCACCCCACGTCTCCCTTGCCTCGGAAATGGTCCATTCTGACGGCAAAAAAAGGGGGTGAATCCCCCCATTTTGCTGCCGGAAATGGCAGCAAAATGGGGGGGATTCACCCCCCATTTCGCTGCCAGAGCCATTTCCAGCAGCAAAATGGCAGCGAAATGGGGGGGTGAATCCCCCCTATTTTGCTGCCATTTCTGGCAACAGAAATGCTGCCAATTCCCACAGAAATGGGGGGGGCAGCGAAATGGGGGGTGAATCCCCCCATTTTGCTGCCATTTCTGGCAGCAAAAATGCTGCCGGAAATGGTAGCCAAATGGCTGCCAATTCCCGCAGAAATGGGGGGGTGAGTCCCCCCATTTTGCTGCCATTTCTGGCCGCAAAATGTGGTGCCAATTCCTGCAGAAATGGAGGGGTGAATCCTCCCCATTTTGCTGCCATTTCTGGCAGCAAAATGCTGCCGGAAATGGCTGCCAATTCCTACAGAAATGGGGGGATTCACCCCCCTATTTTGCTGCTATGGCAGCCAAATGGCTGCCATTTCCTGTAGAAATGAGGGGGTGAATCCCCCCCCCCCATTTTGCTGCAAGAAATGGCAGCAAAATGGGGTGGATTCACCCCCTTTTTGGCCGCCGGAATGAACCATTCCAGCGCCCGGCGACATGGGTGGGGTGGGTTTTTTTATTTTTTATTATTTTTAAAAAAAGTTTAAAATGTTTTTGAGGGTATAATCGTCTTTTTCAAAAAAAAATTGGCAGAATAGTAGCAATATGGACGATTTGCGTGCATTTTTGAAAGGTTGGGGGCCGTGGTGTGTCTTAAAAAAGGTTGGGGACGAAACTGATTCTTAACTTAAAGGTTGGGGACGATTTGCGAAATTAACCCTCTTTGAAATGACAACGTTTGAGATGTGTGTGTAAATTCAAAGGTTTATGTACAAATTTTTTACATCTTACATGTACAAATAGTACTTCTTCTTTTGAGATTGTGATAATTGGTTATAGTGATTTTAAATGGTAAAAGACAAAAGATTGATTTTAAATGCCAGTGGTACTTAGCAGGCCGTAGGTCAGGGTGTGCCACCATTTGCTTGAGCACACTCCCTTTTGACAAAAAAGTATTTTTGACCATATAAATATTTGTAAAAATTTTTTAATATACAAATTAGTATTAATCTATATTTTCGCACACTCAGATATGGACAATTGACTCCGCATCAGGTACTTAGAATTTAAACAAACAAATTATTATCCTTTTTTTCTCTAATAATATTGAATAACAAATTAAATTGAAGGTCCGTTTGACATCGTTTATAATTAGATTGGTTTATAATATATTTTGAAATTTAAATTTTGAAAACATGTGACTTAATTTAATTAGTTAAATTTTGAAAAGTTGTTATTTAATGTATTTTGGGGGTGAGGTGTCAATGAGAGAATTTGAAAAATGTCTCAATAATTTAAAATTTAAAATGTGTTATAAATTATTTGGTTTATAATTAATGACAAACAGACCTTGAGTGTTCAAATTTAAATAAGAATTAATAATTTAATAATAAGTGAACTAAAAAGTTGAGTTTCCAGAAGCATGATGATTGCATGAAAAATCACCAAAATAAAACTTGCAGAAGAAAAAACGGATATATACTATAACTTCCCGAACACAGAAAGCAGATATACTTCCAACCACAGTGGGAGTGGAACCCACGACCTTTTGATCCGAAGTCAAATGCGCTAACCCACGGCGCTACGCTGTCGTAACGGAGAGTCTAACAAAAATTTCCATATTATACATAAAGACAAAAATACTTGTAACGACAATCACCTCTGATACCAAGGGTGGAGATAGGGAGTGTCAAACTATGCTAGGCACACTTCATTTTAGTAAAAGAGCATTTTTTGACTATAAAAATTATTGCAAAAAAAAAAAATACAAATTGGTATTTATGCACATTTTCAATACATTCCGATATCAACACTTGACCCCGCCCCCTGTTTAATACTAATAAATTTTCAACTTAAAATAAAGTAAAAGAACCATGTTTGACAAAGAAAGTTTTAATTTTTGATATATTTATGTATTCCTTTTTCCCTTCCATTATATATATAATTATAAGTTGTATGGTTTAAACAGTAGATTGTTCCATAGTAATTTTTATCGTAATCCCTTAGTGAAGTGTGTGCAGTGTGCACACTCACGCATTTCGAATGGTTTAGGATCATTATCGAGAAATACTAATATGACAATTAGCTACTTGATCGAGATCATTCTTGACAAAACTTATAGGCATATTAAATTTCCCCACAATTAGTTAGACTTCACAATTCACATTGTAATCATAGAGCTTAAAAAATATGGAATTAAGCTAGAGATGGATATACATCAATACGGCTAATTTTTTTCGCACGGTTCTTAATCATTATACCTACTTGTTTAATAGAACAGTGCGTATATTCAAGTAAAAATTTCTAACAAAAGAAAATAAAAGTGAAATATTCTTTTACTTGGAATATATAATTGCTTTTATTGAGGATGCCACCTTAAATAGGTGCGCCGGAGGAGGACAAAAACATGATGCAAAAGGTCGAATTGGGAAAGGAGTTGCCAAATGTTTGTAAAGCCTTGTGCTAGCACTCAACCAACTATGCCTTTCCCACCTAAACAAAATAAATTCTTTCCTTATTTTGTCAAGCTCTTGATTTAATCTCTTGAACTGTGTGCCTTACCATTTCAATTCAATTGTGTATGTCATAATATTCTATTTCAATAATGCTTGTATTATTTAAGGTGGATGTCTTATGAAAGCTACTAATAAACTAGAAATTTCATTCAAATGTAGATATTATGTGATCACATCTGTGATCACATCATTCGTCTTAGTTTGTCTGTTAGTTATTTCTTCTGAATAAGAGTTGTATAATGACAGTAATCACATTCAGATTCAGGATATTTGATGTGGTTTGCTGAAAGAGCTTGTCCAATCCGCCTAGAGGTGGCTTGTTGGTGGATGAAAAACTTTTAGGAGTACTTCGCATCTTCCTATAAATCTAACTTTCTATTTACATAAATCTCCAAAAAACAAGCTCAAAGAGCAACTTCAATTCCCGTTTTTTAAGACTGTCCATTTGAAGAAAGAGAACGAAACAAAAAATTTATGTGGATCTCATAATTTTATCTATGTTCTTTTAATTTTCATTTTTTAATCACTTTTATCTCTTTCATACTTTTTTCCTCACTTTTCCTTCATCGTGTCTATGTAAGGTATCAAAATACACTTTCATCTCTACCTCTTCCATTACTATTTATCATTAATTTTGAATATCTTTTTACCTCTCTTGTATTTTTCAATTTTCCCTCTTATTTTTCCTACACGTCTCTCAATTCACATTTAATTAAAATAATTATCTTGTTTATATCTCTCTCCTTCAAATAATCACAAAACCATACATTCCCATTAGAAATGCCCTTTTAATTGTTATCAAACTAAGATCCAAAATAAGGTCCCCGCTTTGAATAGCTTAACATATAAATCACTACCTAGTGGGGCTAAAAAAGGAGTTTTACTAGCAAAAGGATGTTCTCCCCCTCTGTGGGAGAGAACGTCCCACGTGGCTGCGGAGGGAGCTCAAGGATTGAAGACACGCAACCTTAGATTCAATTGTTTTAAAGACAAAAATGTAGCCCACCATTCATTTAAAATTTAAAACAAAAAATTCAGTCAAACTTATTAGCCAATCCCACCATATTTGCCCCAATTATTGCTGTAGCTCAAGCAGGAGCTGAAACCGCCCCTCTCACAGGAAAAAATCCAGCCATGCCTCTAGCCGTCGACGGAAGAGGGGGGCGCCTGCGGTCGTCCTTGCTCCATCGCCGCCATTCCCTGGCGGAATCCAAACCCACTGTTTCGACAACGATCGAAGCCCAAAGACCTCCCACTCTAGGTTTGGAGTTTGCACTCATTCTGGTAATCTTTTTGTGCTAGGCAGCCAAAATGATAGATAATAGATGAATGCCAAAGACATTTAATTTTGTTTTCTACTCCTGGTTAACGTGGAATACATTTGATTTTGTTTCCTACTCTTGGTTAATGCCCTCTTTGTCTTGGTTGTGGCACATATTGAGCAATTTACCTCTTAACTAGAGGACTTGTGGTATGACAATCTTTTATGTTAGAGTCTTGAGAGCACCTGTGATGTGGCAAGTTTCTGTGTCTTAGCCTACTGAAAATAAAATGGAAGAAGATATACAGTTCTTTCCACCAAATAGCTGCTTTTAAAATTGGAAGGCTGGTGGTACAACTTAGCATATGGTGACATAAACCTTTAATTCGTATGATGTCATGATTAAAATTATTTCTGGGCTGTGTGTTTTTCTTAAGTACCAAATGATAACTACTAGTTGCTCAAATGATCATCGATTTAGTATCTCGTATAATGGTCACATAAATGTTTGTAACGATTTATTCATTTTCAATTTTTTTGATTAAACTTTCCTACATTATTAAATCAATAAAAACAGTTTGTTACATTGTTTGTATATTTATGAGATTTCTCCTATTGCTTCACATGAGAAGAATAAAAAATGAAATATTTACATATACTAGGAAGACATTAAAGTCCATATACAACTGTCACGGAAGAGGAAAAAGGATCAATCAGTGTCTACCCGGGTGAATCAAATGGGGTTTGAGCTTCAATCAAAGATCTTCCTGAGCTAGAAAGCATCTGTAAAGCACTTAAGGTTTACCTTCTATGCTTAGTTTCCCAATACCCTGATAGAAAGTTAATTTGCTCCTTTGTCGTGTATTGCTTTGATATTGTGCTTATCGTTACTGGTAAAAATTTCACAACTTAGATGGAATAGCCGTAGACCTTGGTCCCCAAAATTGAATAGAAGTTATTGTTGTTACCTTTATATATAAAATGGAAAGCTTTTTATTTTTATAAATTTTTCAATCAAACTTCATTCGTTTTTTGCAACCATGAATACATGCACTTGAAGTTTGCTCAGCAAGGTTTTACATTACAGTAAGTGCCTATATCATGGCATTCTTGAAAGACTTCATGTAGATATTTGCTCTGAAACGGATCTGAATTCACCATGTAATTTTGTACAAAATGAAGCCATTTCAAGAAAAGTTTGCCCTTTACCTTTTTAGTTTTATTGCTTAAAATTTATAGATTTCTTCCAATGTGCTATAAGAATTGAATAGCACTTAGAACTGCAATAAATGATTAGTGGGAAAACAAATACGTTGATTGATTGAGATTGCTGTAGAAGTAACCTCTATTTCATTGCCTTTTTATAGCATAGAGCAACACGTATCACAATAAAGATGATTCTTTGAATAATCATCATTTTTTGTAACGGAGATATGATTAGTGGTCATATATAAAAATGGGTCATATCGTAACACAGCATAAGTTATTTTTTTACAGCAAGATCAGTTCAAATGGAGGACGAGCCATCGACTGAGGAGACAACACTGATTCTAGAGCCTTGTGATGTCGAACTGGTTCCTGATCAGCAGTCACCACATATGCCGACCGAAGGTAAACTGAGTTGCATGTGAAACATCCTTCTTTTTTTAATATATGTGAATTGGCCGAAGGCCTTGATAACCCTTTTTTAGGTACAGGAGACCCCGATGATTGTCAAACTTGTAGTCCAAACGTTGAGTTGCGTGATACAATAAGGTGGGGCATGAGTTTGAGACACTTGACGATGCATTTGTGTGGTATAATGAGTACAGTAAACGAGCAGCGTTCAGTATGAAAATTAGTCGCAACAAAAAAACTCAGCCGGGAAGGTTATTTGGAAGGCGTTTATTTGTACTAAGGAGGGGAAGACAGAGGCAAAAGGATGCGTGTGAGCGGGATTGTCAATGAAAACTTACTGAGACGAGATACGGGTGTTAGGCGAGAATGCATGTTGCAAAAAGCCAAAAAAGTGATGTGTGGGTAGTAAGAGTATTTGAGGAGAGTTATAATCATGCCCTAGTCATGCCCAGCAAGGTCCATATGCTCCGATCACACCGTAAAATTTCTGCTGCACAAAAGGCTCTGATGCAGGAGTACTCAGATGCAAGCATACCCACTTGTACACAGATTAGGATGTCAGCGAACGACGCTGATGGACCGTCAATGCTTGGATGTTTAGAAAAGGACATTTACAACTACGGTGCTACTCTGAAAGCAAAAGTAGATAAATGTGATGTGCAGTCCTTGGTCCATTATTTCGAGACTGGGAAAGAGAAAAATGAGCATTTTTATACAGTTATGACACTGACGAAGATGGTACTCTTAGTAGATACTTTTGGGCTGACAGTGACTGTAGGAATTCCTATGGATTTTTAGAGATACGGTTGTCTTTGACACTACGTTCAACACAAACAAATATGATTGGAAATTAGGTCCATTTGTCAGAGTCAACCATCATTATCAAACAACAATCTTCGGGTGTGGATTGTTGGGCAGACAAACGTTCGTATGGTTATTTTCAAAATTTATGGAAGCTATGGTTGAAAGGGGTCCCCTGGGAGTTATTAGTACAGATCAAGATGCAACGATTGCCTAGACGGTTGGCAGAGTTTTCCCCAGTACCGCCCACCATTTATGTACCTGGCATATCCTTGAGAAGTTCCCCGCAAAGATGAATGTAGCCCTTAATGGGAAACTTCATAGTGAGATGGTGAAAATTGTCATGGACTCCGAGACACCTGAGGAGTTTGAGTGGTTATAGATTGCTAAAACAATGCTTCCAAATGTGGTGGCCAACTCTTGGTTCTCTGAAATGTTCACCACCCGATATCAGTGGTTCCTGCATATGTGAAGCGAGTGTTCTTGGCAGGAATATTGAACGGTCAACGTGTCAAAAGTAACCATTATGTTTTCAAGACTTATGTCGAAAAGAAATGCTTATTGTTAGAGGTCCTGCTACGTATCATGGGAGCCATTGTCTCCCAAAGACACTGGGAGTTAGAAGCTAACACCTGTGACATAAATGAAACTCCAAGGATTGGTACACTATATGTGGAGAAACAAATGGCCAGTAGATATACAAAGGCTCTCTTTCGTTTGTTCCAGGAGCAGTTTGACGCAAGTGGCTGCTACACATGCCACGAGGTTTACAGGACTGACTAGAGCCATACATTTTGCATTGTGATGTTTGTCTTGCCAGGGGAGAAGGTTGAGCGACAGCGTAAGCTGACATATAACATTTCTACTGACCACGCGTCATGCAGTTGTCTGATGTTTGAACATGAAGGGATTTCATGCCGCCACATGTTTTGTTGGATACGGCTTCAGCAAATTATGATCACGCCAGAATAGTATATCCTACTACGTTGGACGAAGGCTACAAAATGTGATCTGTTGTACGAGCCAGTGACCTATGACTTCACCAGATAGTCGTTTCAGTCTAGGCTAACATCCTTGCAACAGCTATTTAAAGACGTCGTTGATGTTGTGTCTTTGACTGCGCGAGTACTAACTACCTTTCAGGGATATTACAGAGTGCCAAGCGTCATGTAAATGAAATGGATGACGAGGGTTTTGACTTGGCGCCGTGAAATGAAGACCTTAGTGTGGAGCAAGTCGTAGTCAGAGACCCCGCTCTTAAGCGAATGAGAGGTTCCAGCAAGCATATTAAGTCTTCAAAGGAAAAGGCCATTTCACAGCGTTCTCGGCATTGCAGCTTATATAAGAAATCGGATCATGACTCTTGGATTTGTCAGGCGTCACTGGCATTACAAGTGAGGTGTGTGAAGTCCATCTCAAGTGGTGTTTTTTGTACGTCATAGTGCTGTATCCAAATTTCTGTTTTCATTGCTATTGCTCTAACCAGTGTCCATCTTGTTTGTTCAGTGGCAGCATGCTTGATGATGCATACCATCCTGAGATGCTTTCTGAGTATCAAAATACAGAAACCAGCCATGCCTACATCCCATGTGGCCCGAATATCGATGGGGATTTCCTAGCGTACGGGACAACACATTCCATTTCGGTACACTTGCCTATGTGTTGGCTATTATTTGTAATAGTTGAATCAATGTATTGGCAATTTCATGCAGCTTGTGCACTTATTAGGCTCATT
This sequence comes from Nyctanthes arbor-tristis, assembly GCA_963692815.1. Lineage (NCBI taxonomy): Eukaryota > Viridiplantae > Streptophyta > Magnoliopsida > Lamiales > Oleaceae > Nyctanthes > Nyctanthes arbor-tristis. The sequence goes on along the minus strand of CAVNYN010287606.1, from coordinate 5,306 downwards.
TAGTTTTTTTAGGTAGGTGATTGATGCTCGGAGGGATGATGATTTTGTTAAATGCAATGGATGGCCTCTGAAACAGGTTGGTTGTGTCGAACCTATAGGGGAGATTCTGTTGGATTTTTTTAACACTATTAGTAACATTATTAGAAATGCGTGATGATCGGGCTTACAAATACACTTGCTTTGCCATCATAGACACTTCATTGCAACTCAACAGCAAACACATGCCAGTTTGGGAAACATCATCACCGCCCATTTTGTGTATTTTGAAGGATATATTTTCCACAGCTAGTTAGGCCAAAAAGGCTTGCATCCCACTTTTGTATATTTAGTAGGCTACACTATGCATAGTTGCTTGTAGGCTGAAAAGGGCGATATCACACTTTTGTATATTTTGAACACTATAGGTGTTGCACAGTGGATAGTAAGCCAAAAAGGACGGCATGGCACTTTTGTATATATTGAACACAGTAGGTTGCATAGTTGGTTAGGTCTGTGATGGTCAGATGGTTAGGCGACAACATCTATATCTTGGACAGTTTTCTGATTGATGTGTTCAGTTTACAGCTGTAAAACATGCTGTGTATTCAGATTCATTTTGTTGGCCTCAGACGGTTATGTAAGTAGGTCATGTTTATGAAAGGTTTCAACTATCAAAAGCTATGGTTTAATTGTCATGAGTGCTCTTCAGGTTATACGTCTTTATGTGCTTGCCACCCTAAATCCTTCATTAAAACTATTTTAAAATATACCTTCGTCTTGAGTATCATGTATAATTTATATATAAGTCATGTAACATGTTGACTCGAAGAGATAGTCATGCCTATTTACTGTTATGCTAGGGCCCCCAATAATTACTAATCCCCCAATAATTACTAATATACATAACATACACATTTCACATTCATACGTTAACATGCATAACTACTACAGACCACAAAGTTTCCACAAAGGTTTACATTTTATAGATAAATGCAAACTTCTACAAACTCTAAAAGTTACACAAAAGTTAGATGTTATATATTCTTTCCGCCAGTCATCCAGTTTTATGTTATAAATTCATTCCACAATTCACCTTGTTTTATACGGTTTGAATGTAACTTTGACAACGTTAAGAGATACGTCAATATCCTCGTTTTTGAAATTTTAGCACACTTTTCTATCATTTGTGACAATTCATCTGTTTTCTCAACAGATATGCTGATGCGATCCAATGAAGGCAACCAAACAGCAATTAACATGTCAAGACAAAGCCGTTAATTCAGAGCTAATAGTGTCAGATTTGGATAAATAATATATGTTTTCCAAATAGAAACTAGCCACTGAACAAAACTCATAGGCTAAAGCCCTTGAAACCACTAGTCACATTGCCAAATTCCATCGTTTCAAAGGTTAAATATGCACTTCAATTATTCTGGCGGAATTTTAGCTAATTTTCTAATTTATTTATTTTTATTCTTACCTTTGGTAATTAGGATTTTTATATATTTCTTTTAGTAAATAGGTTTCTTTTCCTTTAAGAATTAGGTTTTACTTTTACCTTATATAAAGGGTTCATTGTAATACAATTAAGGAGGAGAGTTTTTATGATAAATTAAAGACATTGCCTTTGTTAAAGAGATCTAATTCTCTTGTTGGTAAATCGTATTTCGTGGATTCGAATTGCATGTCTCTTATCAAAGGAGTTCAGGGCTTTAATCCTTTGTGGTGAGGTTTTTAACTTGTGTTCGTGATAAATTTTAACGGATACAAGTTCTAAGGTCCAAATTTGTTGCTCGAATATTGGCTTTTCTGGGTTTCGACATCGTTCGCTTGCTTAGATTAAAATACGCGCTTCCGTGATCTTATCATATGCCCTTATTCTTGGCACTAACTCTATTGCTCTATTCCCATGTCTCAAACTTCAAACCTCCGTCCGTAACTGGAGCAAGCCACCGGAAGAACTTGCAGTCCCAATTTGAGCACCCATAAAAAATGTCACCTTTGTGCTCGTTGTCTCGCCCACTCATCATTATTGTCCTGTAACCCTCTTTACATTTCAAGCATTTTGTTAAGTTTGGGCAATCTAGTAACCGATATGTAGGATCTCTGCAGCTATGGCAAATTCCTCTATTCATTGGCCTTATCCTTGTCCCTGTGCATAAATCGAGTTAATTGATCGAACGAAAACCGTTTACAAAAACTGTGATACATTGAATCTAAGCCTCGTTTCGACAACAAATAAAAAGACTATTTATCTACAATAAGATTACATTGTAATAATTAAGTTATGCTAACATGTGGTTTCCATTTCATAATCTCCATAACCAAAAAGGAAAAAAAGAAAAAAGATGCCGAAACAACGGAAGCTCTAAGTCTATAACGTGGGTTTGAATTTTTCTTTTACTCGTCTGTGGGTAAGTTAAAGATAGTAGGAGAAATTAACGGTCACAGAAAGTGAGGTGATTGGAGAAAATCCAAGTCTATCTAAGAAAAAAAATAGTTCTTCCAAGTCTGCCTAAGAAATCCGAGTCTCCACATCACATGGCAGTTGGCTGGTTCAAAGCATTACTAATACACGCATATGGAAAATTGCAAGTGGCATACATCAATCTGGATAAATTTTAAAAGCTTATTAGTCAATGACAATAATATACATTATGCAATTAAATGCCATTACGCTCATCGTATAAAAAGTTATTGGGTTATAATTTTGCATCGAGTCAGTTGGATCCTATTTGCATTGTCAGTCATTATTGGAAAATCTTTTGAACGCTATGAAAACTTCTTAGAGATGATACACCTGATTCCAGAAGTAATGACATGGAATGTTATCCAAGAAATTTCAATACTCATGCTAATCAAAAATCACCTCAAAATTGAACAGAAAATGGAGACTAAAACACACAGGAATAACACACAATCTTCATCCTAATAACGGTTTATTATACCTTATTGAGAAATAGATTTTGTTTTCAGCCCTTGCTTAAGACAGTGTGTACCAGGCACGGGGATATCCAATGGCCAAAAGGGCACTAGAGTTATGAAATTATCAGAGCTTATTGCTTAAATTAATTACACAGGAGCAAGACGTTAATCAAGAGAGTATTAATTTTTTGTCAAAATCAAATGTCCATAAAATCAAATGTCTGCCACGTTAACCAATAGTAGAAAAACAAAATCAAATGTCTTTGTCTTTCATCTATTTTCCGTCAATTTGGCCGCCTAGCACAAAGAGATTACCAGAATGAGCGCAAACTCCATACCTAGAGTGGGAGGTCGTTAGGCTTCGGTCGGGAGTAGCCTCGATGCATTTGGATTCGGTCAACGAATGGCGGCGGAGGAGCGGAGACAACTGCCGACTGTCGGTGGTGGCGCAAGGACGACTGCCGGTAGGAAGTAGCGTCGGGAGGCTAGATTTTCGCTTGGAGGAGGCGTGGGTTTCGGCTCCTGCTTGAGCTACAGCAATAATTGGGGCAAATCGGGTGAGATTGGCTAATAAGTTTGACTGAATTTTTTGTTTTAAATTTTGAATGACTGGTGGGCTACTTTTTTGTCTTTAAAACAATTGAATCTAAGGCTGCTTGTGTTCAATCCTTGAGCCCCCTCAGTAGCCACGTGGGACGCTCTCCCACAGAGGAGAGAACGCCTTTTACTAGAAAAACTCATTTTTTAGCCCTATTAGGTGGTGATTTATATGTTAAGCTAATCAAAGCGGGGACCTTATATTGGATCTTAGTCTGATAACACTTAAAAAGGGCATTTCTAATGGGAATGCATGGTGTTGTGATAATTTGAAGGAGAGTGATACAGACAAAATAATTATTTTAATTAAATATGAATTGAAAGACATATAGGAAAAAAATAAGAGGAAAAATTGAAAAATATGAGAGAGGTACAAAGATATTCAACAATATTTAAAAATAATGATAAAATATTAATGAAAGAGATGGAGATAGAGGTGTATTTTGAGACCTTACACGGGACATGATGAAGGAAAAGTGAGGAAAAAAGTATGAAAGAGATAAAAGTGATTAAAAAATGAAAATTAAAAGAAAATAGATAAAATTATGTGATCCACATAAATTTTTTATTTCGTTCTCTTTCTTCAAATGGACATAGTTTAAAAAAACATGAATTGAAGATGCTCTTAGAGCTTTTTTTTGGAGATTTAATGTAAATAGAAAGTTAGATTTATTAGAAAATGTAGGAGTGTGCATCTAAATAGCCCAGGAAAATTGAAATCCATACCGAAAGCATGACCCAAACCCAGGAAAACCCAAACCCGACCCGAAACTCGTCCAAACCCCAACCCAAATTGTGTCGGATCCTCATATGAACTGGCCGATTGGGCCCTGACCCCCACCCACGCCCAGTGCCTACTCTTAGGAGAATGCGTGTAAGAACATAAAGAAAGATTATTGTAAAGTGTGAAATTTTATTTTTGTGAAAAATATGTAGTAGGTATTAATTTGAAATTTATTGTTTTTTATAAAACTCCCATGTAAAAGGGTTTGCACCGGCGTGGGTTGGGTCAGTTTTGGGCCCAACTCGAAAAAGATCCGACCAGTCTGGGTTCGGGAAATCCCAGCCGGAAATTGGCCCAAACTGGTTCGGGTCGGCGTATTGTGCAGGTTTTGCGGGTTTTATGAGTTTTGGGTGTTCCCTAGGCTTGGGTCGGGTTTCGTTTGGATTTCAATTTTCTGACCTATTTAACGCGCTCGAACCTGTCGGGTTTAGGTCGGATTGTGGTTCGGGCGGGTTTTGCGGGCTAAATGCCACCCCCGCCCCTGTGTAAATACGTAAATATGGAGCGAAATTGGTCTTTTTAAAGAGCTACCTGTCACGGGCTGGTCTACGGCTCTCATACGTTGTCCAGCACCCGTGCGGCCTTAGCGTTGTGCCCCGTGCAGAAACGGCGCTAAGTCAGCCTCCACCCGTCGTCCCACACGACGAACCACACGTCCCCTTAACCACTCGAGGTTAAAGGCCGCAAACGTGTGGCGAGTATGGTTGAGAAGGAGAATGAGTAAAGTATAAAAGGACTAGGAGAACGTTAGAACGTTTTATTGACACTACAATAACACAACGTTTACAAGAACGACACTCCACCTCGAACGAGTGTTCACTCTTTCTTGTACCTCGCTAACTCTCCTATCCTCACTTATACAACTCCACACTAGGAGCCTCTCTCTCTACATATTCTCTCTACCACACTCTACTCATTTACAATGGGGTTTACCCCTATTTATAGACAAGAACTCAAAACGTCATGGGCCGGGCCTGGATCCGTTTGTGGCATGGCAGCCCACCTGCCAGCCGTCTTCCAG